>VDFB02000017.1:227624147-227687876 GCA_007258455.2 Sequoia sempervirens | reverse complement strand
AAATTTGGACACTTAATTTATCCAAATCTATCACTTTTCGTCTAAGCATCCTCTTATCCAAGTTAATTAAGTAATATTACTATTGTTTAATTAATATCTTTAATTCTGCCAAATCCCTAAGGTATTTAATTAATAATTAAATACCTTACCCTCCTTAATCCTCTTTTCATCAAATAAATTAAATAAATATTACATTTATTTAATTCCTCACATGTCATTTTCATCTAATCCTAATCCATTTCCTAATCTTTTTATTAAGGATGTGCACATGCCTAATCCTTGATTAGAATGTGTCACATCCTCCAACTTTTGCAAGTTGGCTTCTAATCCACATTAACCCCTAATTATCCTCTAATTACTAATTAGTCAAACCTAATTAGTACCTTAGTCAACTCTCCCCATCCCCCAAGGAATTTTTAATTCCTTTTTATTCACCCTAGGCTCCTCTCTTCCCCATGTGAATTTTTAATTCACTTTTATTATTCCTAGAATCCCCTTTTCCCATGCATCTTCTAGAATATTTGACTTGTCACATCAAGTCACATGTGACAAACTCCCACCTTTTGGGAACATTGTCTTATCTACTAGATTCTTCCAATCATTGTGAATTTTTAATTCACTTTTATTCACTCAAGATCCTCTCACTCCCCAAGGTGCTTGGAAGGTACTTGTCCTTCCTCCACCTCATGTACCTTTTTGACAACTCACCTCCATCTCATATCCCCTTGGCCACTTCACCCTCCACATGTCAAGATGTGAGGGCTTGTGGGTTCTCAACCCACCATAGCCCTTCATCTTGGCCTTGTTGGATGAATCTTGACCGTTGAATTCTCTAGAGAATTCAAATTCTCCTATAAATACCCCCTCCTCAAGGGCATTAGAGAAGATTTAGTCATTTTGCAACTACATGCTGCCATTTTGTGCACTCATCTAGCCTACAATTACATTCACTTGCATTCACATCCAAGCACATAGTAAAATCCTCCATTTTAGCCACATCAAGAGCCATCAAGGAGCACACATATCATTCTAAGCAAGGGCCAATCAAAGGGATATCAACAAAAAGGAAGGTAAAACCATTTGTGTCTTATGTTATCTATTTTCCTTATTGTTTTGTCACTCTCTTTTGGCTAATCGTGAGGTGTCCTTGGTATTTTCTCATTTTACATTTCTTAGTTATTTTATGCACTAGAATAGGATAAATTCCAAGGTATACACACTCATTTTTAGAGACCTTTGTTGTAAAAACAATATATCATTTTATGAATGACCAACCAATTGAACTCATGTAATACACAAATTTATGTAAAAAATAGGCTTAAATTTTCCCTAATTGACATTCCACACCTCTTCGACATACCCATTGCACACCAAGGTGCAATTGCTAGTATATTTATTAATTTTAATATGTTTTTATGAATTGAAATACAATAATTTTTATACTAAGAATATTTAGAATTATAACTCAAATTTAAAAGAGTTGAAATTAAAGGTAAAAATTAAGATATGAGTATAATTGAAATTTGTCTCTTTTGTTGTTATGATAGAAAATTGGAAGTTGAAATTTGATACTATAAGAAAGATCGTGAGCTTGTGATTTATATTTTTGATTTTGCAATAGAAGTGAACTCTTTAAAAATAGTGGCTAAATGCCTTAGTTTAAAGTGTTATGAGTGGATTATGTATTAATATATATTTTTTAATATTTTGTTGTAGTTGATTTTTGTAAGGATATATTTAAAAAGAAAAACTAATATCTTGGATTTATGTGTCAACAATGTTCTTAGATTTTGATTTTTTTGATTTTGATTTTTTAATGTAATATCATAATTTTTGTGCCTTCAACAAGCTTGGAATTTGGTATTAAAAGTGATTTTTTTGAAGTATTATTAGATATTTATTTTTGAAGTTTTTTTCTAGTTATTTATTTTATCTTTTACTTCTTTTGACAAAATTAAATGAAAATAAATTATTCCAATTCTTATTTGACAAAACAACATTATAATACAAAATCAAATTCTATTTTTATCATAATTCAAGGACAAGTATTGTCACTACAATGAATTGTATTTGTTTAAGTTAATATGAAATAATATAACAATCATTACATTAAAAAGTGTGATGACTCATATGAACCCATTCCTCATGAAAATAAATGGTCAACTTAACATTCATTACATTCACAAATGTAATGGTTTACATGAACTCGTCCTTGAGTAAATATGATTGGTCAACTTCACATTCATTACATTCACAAGTGTAATGGAACACATCAACCCATCTCACAAATATAAATAGTCCACTCGACATCTATAACATTTATGAATGGTCCACTTAACATTCATTACATTCATGAGTGCAATGGTACACATCAACCCATCTCTTTGAATATAAATATTAAACTTGACATCTATTACATTTATGAATGACCCACTTAACATCATTAGATTTGTGATTGTGATATTTATGTTAAGTAGACCATTTACATTCATGAAAGATGGGTTTATGTGAATCACTACTTATAAAATATGAATTAATAAATTTTAATCAAATATAATAAAATTGAATCATAATAAAATATCATAATTTATTACACTACAAACATTCTAATTTAATTATATTAGGAAAAAAAATGAAATACATAAATACTGGGATACAAAAAATGATAATATTTTTATTTGGCTAGGGCCACTAGGGCCAATAAGTGTCTTGTTACTTCACAATGATAAATATCATTTCAACCATTCTTTAGGGTTGAACATTAGGAAAAGAAAGAAGAGGCAAAAGTTTTCATCTCTTCATGTTTTGTGCCACCTTCTGTCAGGAAGGTCGGGTTGAGATGCAGTCCTGCCATGCATTGACAAGGGGTCTACTGGATATGAGCCCACCCTTACTTGCAATGTTAACTAAGTAGTGAATATATGCAGATGGTGAAAGTCTGTCAGGTTGAAGAAATCCCCTACCAAGTACTTATTTTTAGCATTTTTTTCCTTTCGTGAGAAGATATTTGTGCACCGTAGGCAGGAAGGCCGACATGACTAAGACATGCGTTTTCAATTGTAATAAGTATTGTTATTGTCTGTCAGCTTGGTCCGTCAAGTCTTTCCATCGGTGCATTTTTTCGGGAGAGTGGGATGGGGGATGGGGTGTTATGTTATAATGTCTATACATAGGTGCATTTTGTTGGGAGATTAGCTTCTCCCTACTAATTGTTTAAAGTATTATTATTGGAAAATACTCTGTGTTGTGAGTTTTTCATTTTGCAAGTTGAAAGCAAAAAGTTGGAGAGCAGGGGGTAGAGTTGCAGGTGGGGGAGATGAAAAACCAATAGAATTGAGGTGAGGGGTTTGTAACCGATTGAGTTGTTACTGCTAAAGGGTTTTAAAATATTATGTGGGTTGTAGATTTCAAAAAACCAGTGTTTTGCAACTTGGAATTTTACAAAACAGTATGAATGTAATTTAGATAGTACAAATGTAATAAAGAAACCTTATAACAAGTCTTACATAGAGTAAAAATTGCGTTTCAACTTCTTAATATGATCCAAATATACATGCACAGTATGATTGCAGGTTGGAAAACACAATGGGAGATGAGGTGACAACATGATTTATCAAAACTCCAACCCACACAATGTTGTAAAATCCTCTACACACTGAAGCCAAATACCTTACTAGGTGTTTATAAAGTGGTGCCTTTCATTACATTCCTATGATCTAAATAACAAAAGATTTTCAAGACATTCATATTGTTTTGTAAAATTCCAAGTTGTAAAACACTGGATTTTCCAAAACCTGCAACCCATAACTCGAAACAAAAGTTTTCATAAAAAACTAACTGACATGGGACAGTGTGTTTTCCAACATTGCAAATAATGCGAGCATTTTATTTGTTCCAATCAGATGAAAAAAGGGAAATGCCATATTTACATCACCAAAGAGTTGTTCTAAAATTTGAAGGTGGCTTCATTATATTTTTGGGTTGTACGAAACAAAATCTTTTCATTAGGGAACAACTAAGAGGGGACAGTGTGTTTTCCAACACTACAAATAATGTGAGCATTTTATTTGTTCCAATCAAATGAAGAAAGTGAAATGCCATTTTGACTGTAGCAAAGAGTTCAAAAATTTGAAAGTGGACTTCATTGCATTCTTGGTTGTAACGAAACAAAACTTTTCAAAACAAACTAACATGGGACAGTGTATTTTCCAACACTACAAATAATGTGAGCATTTTATATGTTCCAATCAGATGAAACAAGGGAAATTCTATTATGCATTTATCCAAATATACATTATATTTCTTAATACGATCCAAATATACATGCACAATATGATTACAGGTGGAAAACACAGTGGGAGGTGAGGTGACAACATGATTTATGAAACCTCCAACCCACACAATGTTGTAAAACCCTCTACACACTAAAGCCAAATACCTTACTAGGTGTTTAAAAAAATGGTGCATATCATTACATTCCTATATTCTAAATAACAAAATCTTTTCAAGACATTCATACTATTTTATAAATTGTAGGATGCAAAACACTGTCTTTTACAAAACTTGCAACCCACTTAATGTTTGAAAACCATTTAGAAACAACCTTCAAAATGAGAATGTCAAAAATGCAACAATTTGGGATTTCTATCCATTCGAAATTACGATTTTGAAAACCTGCCAGCACATAAATCACATTACGTTTCAAATGAAAACCCCTTTTCACAAGGAAAATCCTTTATTTTCTCGTCAATGTAAACCCATCTTCGCAACAAATAACTATTCAATTCTTCACAGTTAGAACATTAAAATGGAAAAAAATTAAAAATCATCAAGACAAAAACACAAAAAACATATCAGTATTTCAAATGAAAACCCCTTTTCACAAGGAAACCTCTTTATTTTCCTGTCAATGAAAACCCATCTTCCCAATGAATAGTCATTCAATTCTTCACAATGAGAACATTAAAATGGAAAAATTGAAAACCCTCAACACAAAAACACAAACAGTTCTGCATTTGAAATGAAAACCCTTTATGCAAGGAAAACCGTTTATTTTCCCGTAAATGAAAACCCTTTTTTGCAACGAATAGACATTCAATTCTTCACAATTCCTACGCAAAATGACAAAATGATGTATATTTCTGGTAGATATTCATACCTACTAGCTAGCCGCCTGTGCTAGTTGAATGCGTTCTGGTAGGGAAAGTCTCAGCACTCGTTCAACCTTTGAAGGCCTGCAACTTTGTTCTGCACTTCCCAACTACCTCCAAAATGCAAATGTCGAAAATGGCATCATTTTGTGCTGTTTGGGCTTTTTGTCCATTATATTTTTTATTTTGAAAATCCTGCCGACATTGCCAACCTTTTCCTGCGACAAACACATAAAACACGTGCCTAACCATCCGTTAGTGCGGGCTGCCAAGTCTTTCCATCGGCACGTTTTGTCCAATACGTGGGATGGGGGTTATGTTATAATGTTACATACATATGTGTTTTTTATTGGGAGTTTAACTTCTTTGGTTAAATACCATACGATTGAATTATAATAAAATTTCATAATTAATGACACTACAAACATTTTTTTTTAATTGAATTTAACTTAAAGAAAGATACAATAGAATAAATATCAGTCGAGAAAGAAAAAGAATCATAATAAAATATCATAATTAATGACACTACAAACATTTTTTTTATTGAATTAAACTTAAAGAAAGATACAATAGAATAAATATTAGTCCAATAAAAAGACCGAGGAAGAAAAAGAACTAGAAACTACAATTCCAAAAACATCATGCTCACAGCTGTGTTTTATGTTTGTAAATAATACTACAAACATTAAAAGTGAAATACATAAATACTGGAATAGGGAAAATGATAACACTTTTTATTTGGCTGGGCCAATAGGGCCAGTAAGTGTCTTATCATTCCAGCCAGCTTTTAGGGTTGAACACTAGGAAAATAAAGAAGAGGCAAAGACATTCATCTCTTCATGTTTTGTGCCACCTTCTGCCAGGCAGGTCGGGCAGAGATGCGTTCCCACCATACATTGACATGGGGTCTGCTGGATATGAGCTCACCCTTTCCTGCAGCATTCACTAAGTAGTGAATATATGGCAGATGGTGAAGGTCTGCCAGGCTGAAGAAATCTCCTGCCAAGTAGTTGTTTTTAGCCAGCCTCTCTTCATACACATCCAACACGCTGCTCAGCTTCACCACGTTGCTCTTCACTATCTCCTCGTCTGTCTTTCCTCCTTTCATTGGAATTATGACAATCTGTAGCACAACTGCAGAGCAGGGTGTACTGAACTGGTGTGCCTCCACCTCACACCACAAGTCCACCATGGCCTGTTCCGCCAGTGTACCTCCTAACAGCTCTGTACCTTTTCCTTGCTGCTTCTTGCTCAGATATCTTGCTATTGCTCTTGACTCTGTTCATACAATTTTGGCATTAAATGACAATGTACACAAAATAGCACTGTAGAACCCTAAAATGTTCATGTAATCTATCCTCTTCGATTATCAGTTTAAAAACTTATTTTAAGTTTTAATTTGTTTAGATGATAGATTTTAATAGATGATCTTGTTGAAAAACAAACTTGATTAACAAATCAAAACATAAAATGTACTGTTTAAATGGAACCCAATAAACATAGAAATGGAGACTCTATCTAATGTAAACATCCATACCAAACAACGTTAGATCTCCGTCCTGGATTGCAGGTATCTGTCCAAAGGGCTGCAGTGATGAAAGCGAAAAATAAATCAGTGTCAGAAACCCAAAAAGCACAAAAGAAAAGGATCCGTACGTTCATCTCAGAAGATTCATGGAATAAGCACCAGAGGGATCGTATGTAAACTTTACAGGGGGAAGATCAAGCTTACATTGAGATCCAGATGAGGTTTCTGCTTGTGGGCGCCCGCCATGAGATTAACAGGGACGAGCTCATACTCTACTTCCTTTTCATGGCAGCATGCCAACACTCTGGCTGTGCAAGTCGAGAAAGGAAGACCATAGACCTTCACCATTTTGCATCTATGTTGAAGATGACAGAATTACTCCAATCCCCATATAAAGATAATTTTCCGGCCGAGAATGTTACACGTTCCAAACGATCCTATCACATATTTTACTTTATTTGGTACGACTCTGAAGTATTCATACGTTCGAGGAAAATAAATCAACCTTGAATGGTCGGTAGATATGCATGCTCCCCACTCGAAAGAAGTTCGTTGGTGGCACTAAATTTTGAGACGTTTGCTGGTGTGGCAAGTAAAACCATATTCCACTCGGTGCTATTGGATGTAATTTGCCTTCGTCGTGGAGTGCACACTTTGTCGTGTAGGCTAACTTTGTGAGCATGTAGTGGTTGGATGGAATAGTGTAGGACTATTTTTATTTTCTAATGTGGACTGGACTCTTATCTATTTATAACTAAGGTGGCTGACTCATCATGCAACTTGTCACATCAGCATATTCGACTGAAACTTAATCATGGTACCCTTAGTTGTTGAACAAAAAAATATCATTGTTGCTTGTAGAATATCGTATTTTTATTTAAAATAAAACTTATATGCAACCTAAATGGACCAAATACGTATTGGTAACCATAAATCTTTGTTATCTCTACCTTTTATATTTAACACAAATGAACCGATAGTTTTTAATATATTATATTTTTTTTAATTTTATATTGAAACCATGCAATAATAATAAAAAATTACAAAAGGAAAGGCAACTTGAGGGTTGCTAAAACCAATCATAGACTATCAACAGTACAATACAACCCATTATGGGCGAAGAACACCTCACCAAACTTGGCATAAACCTCAATGAACCGCAACACAACATTCTAAATTTGAACATACATAGCTGCATAGGACCTAAAGAGTCTTTTTTCCATAGAATACAACTGATAATGAGCAAAGAACATCTCACAAAACTTGTCATAGCTCTCACTAAACAACATTAAATTCTGAATTTGAACATACATTGCAAGTGTATAGAACATAAGGAGTCCTTTTTATAGAGTTGAAGCATTTGATACTTTATCTTATCCAAGTGGTTGTTGATTTTCACCTTTTCTTTGGACACCCCCTGTAATTGAAAACACAACACAACAATTCAAAAAATAATATTAGAGTAAAACTTTAGTATTTCTCCTTCCTGGTGAACATTATGTTTAGCAAAAATTGATAAGAATCTACTTTTCCATATATTAAGTAAAATAACATGTCTCTTAGAATCAACAACATTATTTTCCATGCCAACTCCCAATAAAGCTTCTTCCCAACTCAATTTGTGCTAAAAAATCATAAGTAAAAATTTAAGGATAACATTCTATTTCCTTTTGGTCCATGAGTAGTCCCAAAAATTGTTTCAAACTTTCATTGTACAGGCAGAAAGGGCTTTTAACCGGCTATAGAAAAATGCTTCTTAACCTATCACCAATAGCTAATTTGAAATGCAAAACTTTCCAAGCCAAGATTTGAGCATTACCCTAAGCTTTTGACCTCCATATTTGCGCACTTAGTCTTCTCCAAGTTTTTTCTTTGAATTACATTTCCATTTTTTATTAAGCCCTGGAGTTTAATGCAAAGAACTAAGTAGACTTAAGTATATTTTTTTAAAAACAAAGTAACCAAATTAGATTTTGGACACCCTCCACCAATCTTTGAGAACATGGCATTGTAAGGGAGTACATAGTTTTGCAACAAGGTCCATGGGAACCAAAGCTCTTAGAAATATAACAAAGCTTTGAAACTTATTATTTAAACTAAATTTATTCTTAATAATATGCCAACTAGCCCAATCAAGTGAATTATAGTCCCACAAGTCTCCAAATTGTTGAATCCCTTTATTAAATAGGTCAAGGGTACATCTTGGAAAAGCAACAACAAGAGGTTGTCCTTGGTATTGAATCATTCTATTCCACCAAATTGATGATGCACCAAAACCAAACCCATGTTGTAAAGAGACACTTTTCTAATTCAAAAGATTATAAACTAGTTGCCAAGCCTTCCATATGGACAATAAAGGGAAATAAGCTTTAAGTTGAAAAAAGGAGCAAGAATTTTTTTTATCAATCCATCTAACTTATTGCCATTTCTTTTTAATATTAGCTTTTATGATTTGATAATGAACCAAAATCTTCCAAGGTTCATCTTCAACAACCACTCTAACTATCCATTTAGCAACCAAACAAACATGTTGGGTTTTGGGATCTAACAGACCCAACCCTCCTCTTGATTTAGGTTGAATGCAGTGTAGCCACGAAGTTGATTTAAAACCATCATCACCATTCCCATTAGACCAAGGAAACTGTCTAATAAGTTTGATAAGATCTTCATAGCCTTTTTTGAACTTGCATCCAATATGAAGAGTAATACACATGTGAAGCTAGAAATATGCAATTCACAACTTGAATCTTCCCAGCTAGGGGAAATAATTTATTCATGAAGAGAAAATCGTATTTTTCATCTTGGTAAGAAACCATTACCACATATTAGATAGAGTTACACCTATCCCAAAGGGGATGCACAAGTAACAAGAAATTTCTCTATGCTTAATTTGCTTCCAATATTTTGGTATCCAATCTGAGATGAGATCAATATTCACCATAAGAAATTTAGTTTTGTGATGACCTAATTTAGAACCAAAAACAAAACAATAGAGTTTAAGAACCCCCATCACATTATGAATCTCGTCTTCATAATTGTGAAGAAATAACATGCTATCATCAACAAAATGTGAGTTAAGCAAAAAAAGATCATTAGTTATTGACACCGCCTTATTAATCTCATTTGATTATACTTTTGTAGAAGATACCCAAGAGCATCAACAACAAGCACATAAAGGAATGGTGATAATAGGCAACCCTGTCTGATTAAATGTTGCAAGGGAAAGGAGTTTAATAGTTCTTTGTTAACAACTAGTTGAGAATTAGCATCCTTGAACAACATTTGGATGTGATTACAAATCTTAGACCAAAACCCAACCAACGGATCATCTTAAGAATGAAACTCCATCGCATTCTGTCATAAGCTCTATCAAAGTCAAGCTTCACCAATAAGCTATTTTGACTTGATTGTTGAGCACATTCAATAGTTTCCCATGCAAGGATCAAGTTATCAAGAATAAATATCCCTCCAAGAAACCCAGTTTGTTCAGGCCTAACAATCATTTTCACCATTAGTTTAATTCTCGAAGCAATAGCCTTAGCAATAATTTTGTAAGAAGTGTTAAGAGTTATAGGATGCCATCCAACAATAGAGTCTTCATTTTTCCCTTTTGGGAGGAGTTTGATAAGACTCTTATTCTGAAATAGACCCTTAACCTCTTTTGCGTTGGTATGCACATGACCATACTCATCTTGAATAGACCCAATATACTCCTTTTATAGTTCAAAAATTTAAAGAAGTATTTAGAACCTCTATTCCCTTGCTTAACCCAATGAAGTCTGACTCTTATTTTTTATCATTGCCCCCTATAAGAATCATTGTTTTGAAGATGGGTTTCCAATTTAGCTATAGCAGATTGTAAGGCAATATTGTTAGGATCAACATTAAGAAGTGTCCTGTGATGAACAAGTTTCCATTGTAAGAATTCTCCTTACAATTTCACTACCAAGCTAATCTTTAGCCAAAGGCATGAAGGAATTTAACATAATGAGAAATATCCAAATTCCACCACTCCTTATATGAATCTCCTTCACTAGGTTTAGGTATAGAATTCTAAATACCAACCAGAGTAGCCACACAAGAAGGATTTTTTTCAGTGGGAAGTATTAAGTTTATAAGGTAGATTTGACTCCACATTGCTATTATCATTTCTAGCAATCGAACAAAAGATATGAAAGTGATTTGAAAGGGTAGTAGAATAATTCATTCTCACACTATAGTCAGAGGTATCATGGATAACATGAAGGTTAAGGAAAATGTAAAATCTGTCAAGCCTGCTCAACTTTCTATCATCGCCAAATCTGCAATTAGACCATGTGAACCATTTGTAGCATGATTGGAGCTATTAATGTGGTCTAGGTCAATCACTCCCATGAAATTTTGGCAAGACAACCATTTATCAAATTTCGTTAAACACACAAAATTTATTTGTTATAAAAACAACACAATTATTTAAAATACAACTCATATCAAACAAAAATGGACCAATAGTTGAATACTAAAACTTTTTAAAAATCCTTCACATTTAATGAGAAAATACAATGTATTTATTGTGCTCACCTTTTAATATATTTGTTGGGACAAACTAATAATATGAAATACTTCAATGCTTGTACATTGCTACCCGAATAGTTGTACACACAAGAACAATATTTTTTCACTATGATAACAATACTTGTTTAAATGGGTGTCTTACTTTATTAAATGTGCATTTTATTTTATAAATGACACACTTATAGTGGATAGTTAGGATATTTTATTTGAGAACAAAAATATTTATTTCACTTCTTCATGAATGTATTTATTTATTTTTATATAACATTCATAGATTTTCATTGTTCAAGTATGGGTCCATTTTGACCAACATTTGGTTATTTTTTGATTAACATGTGGACTATTTATTTACAATATATAGTACAAATATGTGGTAAGACTGAGTATTATCAGCACAAGTGCTATAATAACAATTGGACCTTATACAACTAGTGACCCCTCTCCCCTAGTTTAAAGCATTAGAATTTTGTGTATTGTTAATCGATTACTCTCTCTTTTTTTATAAATTCAAAGCTTAAGATTTAATATGAATATTTTAAGAGTGATTTTAATATATATTTGCAAGAAAATAAAATATTCTTTTATGATAAATCATTTACTTTAATTTTATTAGTTTTATATTTTTAATTGATTAAATAGTTTAGATATGAAGAGAAAAAAATTGATGGTAAATGAAAATGAAATAAATTAGGGTTTATCTAAAATTTAACTTGATTATTAAGACAAAAAAATTAGAGCACAATGAGATAAATATTATAATAGTAAGATAAAAATGTGAATGCTGTCAATTTTTTTAGCATTTTTATTGATTTTTTTTAACATGTCACTTTTTTTATATTCAACATTATCTTGAATTCATATTAAAATAGGATTAACCAATTTACAACTTAATCAATTATTTATGTTACTTAAATATTTCACATTAATTTTTAATTAGTTTATAAAATTTTATCGAGGGATTTAATCTATGGTTTTTAGTTATCTCAAGATTTTGTTTTTATTATTATTAAATTAATAATTTGACATTTATGTAGTAATTTATGAATTTGGTTTTGGATGCATTATTTGTTTGTAGAATTTCTATCATAATATAAAATAAATATATCTAAAATGGTTAATTATGTAATCCTTCTTTCTATTTATATTATGTAAATATAGAAATGATCACTTTAATTTAATATTGAATTTCAATTATTAATATTTTCTACATATTTTACTAAAAATGAGCAAAGGAAGGTTTCTAAAAATCTTTCTTAAGAATATTTTTATTTTTATTTAAATATTAAAGATAGAGATATTTTTTATCACCTCTTAAGAAGAGATCATAATGATCTAAGAGATTTATTGAAAGGAAATTTGTAGCTATAATGAATTATTTCCATATAATCCCATGAAAAAAGAGAAAAAAAGGTATTCAAAATTCACAATAAAAAATAATAGACAAACATACTATCAAGATGACATTAGATATACCTTAGGAAAGTCTCACAAGGGAAGAAACCAACCTCCAAAAGCATCTACATGTAATTTATTGTCTCATAAATAAATATTACTATACACTTGTAGATTCTTGATTAATACCTTTGAAACACCAAGCTCCCTACATACACTCCATGTGAACAATGAAATGGGAATCATTTAAGAACACATATTAATCCATGCTTATTCTCCTCACATATACAACCTACAAGAGATGCTCAATCAACCTTAGCCAACAAGCCAAAGCCTATGATAGCCAAACTCAACATCAACACGTGCGTGTAATTTTATTATAAAAAAAAGTTTGCACAAAACCATTAAGTGGTATTACATAAACTATGTGACTAATACCATCATCTTAAAAAACCATGCTCCATCATTTATTTTTGTAAAAGTTGAAGATTAACTCTATACCCAAGACCACCTACAAAAACAATGGATTCATTCCACAAGAGAATATACAAGAATATGAGCTTGCTTGATATTAAGACCTATCAAAATGATGATGGGGTATGAAGTATGTTACAAAAAACCATTGGAGGTTAAAAACCATTGCCCAATAATACAAAATTTCTTAAGTTCTAGAAAACCACCATGCAAGAAAATAATTCCCACATGGGTTGAAAACCACTATATGAAAATAAGAAAATTGTGAATAAAGCTAGAAACCACCAACTAGGTAGAAAATTGTCAAAAAATGGTATTAACTATAAAAAAATGTTGGAATCCACTTGTAGGAGGATTGGTGGTGGTATATGTCATTGTCAGGGGATTCAAAACTTTACTAATCATTGTTAAAACAATTGCTACCCAAGGAAGTTGGGGACATAGGTGGCTTGGTGGTTGGAAGTGACAGTGGTAAAAAATGTTGTCGAGTATAAAAAATAGCCTAGAAAATTGTAAGCTAAAAGAAAACATTAGAAGAATCCATCGAGAGGTGCAAAAACATAGGTAGAGAAAAATTTAATAGATACAAAATTCAAATATGTCTAAAATACCCTATAGTTGCCATTTTTCAAAAATTCACCATAAAGCTAGTGTGATTACTAAAAAATACCTAAAATCACCGTTACTTTAAAAAATGACACTATAAAATGTCAATGTTTTGTTACTACTATTGAAATTTTTGTTAGATTTTAGAAATGCAAAGCTTGTATAGGGGAGGGTATAGATTCATATGGTAGTACAAATCCATACTACGATATGGATTTCACAACATACAAAATTCTTCCCTTGAAATCTATGTAACCTCTATTTTTTTGTAAATTTTTCAACTACTTAAATTTAAGTATTTAGATAGGTGATTTTAGGTTTTTGAGCCTTTTAGATGCACCAATGAGGTATTTTTGGCTCCACAATACACCATTTGATCACTCAAGGCCAAAAAATATCAATAAAAGGATTAGATATTATATATTTGAAGCTACAATACCATATTGAAGTTGATTCCTCAACCCTATGATTCCCAAGGATCACCTACAACTAAATACCTATCATTAAAAGAGAGAAAAAGTAAAATTATGGACCTGCCAAGAGCTATTGATCCAAAAGAGAATTTGAATCATTATGAATAAACATTAACCTCAATTAGATTTAAATGCAATGAAGAGTGGACTTATAAAAAAAAAAGTAAAAAGGAAAAAAGTAACCCTAGATGAAACCCTAGGTGAGGATAAAAATAGATCATGGCATATGTCCTAATCTTATGACTTGCGACAAAAAAGCACATGACCTAAGTAAGCTTTGTTGGAAACAAGCAACACTGAGAGTGGGGGGTGAATCAATGTTCTACAAAAATTAACCTTATTATTCTAATCTTTAATCCACTTAGAACATTCAACCAAGAGTAATATGTAGAAATAGAAAGAAAAAAACCAAAACACCATAACACAAGGATTTTTATGTGGAAACCCTGTTAAGGGAAAAACCACGGTGGATGCCCAATCTACAACAATTTCTGAGTATACTCAAAAGAAAGATTACAAAATGGGAATGCACTTGCATTCAGGCACACTGCCTAGATCTCACTGCTCAAAATAGGAAGGCACATTGCCTTACAGAGATTTGGATTAGATCCAAGAGAATGAACTGAAGAAATAACATCTACAAATGCTTGATTATAGTTTCAGTTAGGCTCTGATGTCAATCTTTTGTCCTAACTGATATTGAACTTTTGCTTTGCTATGCTCTGACTTGCTAGCCAAAATCGCTCTAACACACTTTTGGTATTCACAATACACATCGATACATCACACATATATATCAAAATATTATAATCGATCATCTATATATATCTGCATGACTAAGGATTTAATCGCTACAAGTCGACTTCAACAAAACTTATAAATATTTGCAACTTGTTGGCTCGAATCATAAGTAAAATTCAATGTGTATCCACAACGGTCAACTAAACCTTAGCTTGGACCCAAAACATAACGAGCAGACACAAAAATATTCAAACAAATATTCCCTGAACATCCACAACATATTTTATCAACTAAGTTGGCCCCAAAATACTGATAAATAGAGAAATAACAACTGGATCTCCAAACTTGCACAAGACTTGGTACAAGGTAGTAAGATTTCTAGATAACACAAGAAATATACTAATAAACCTCCCATGAGATCCACAACACAAAGTAACAATTGGAAATTTGTACGTGTATCGTTGAACACCAATCTGTCAGATGCTCTATTCTTCTTGACCGACTTCACTTTGACTGCTGGTAGGAGCAAATGATGTAATGTGAATGCGTCATCGACTAGGGTTTCCATCAATGACAACACCAAAGCATAACTGCAGTGTCTCTTTCCAACAATCTCCCTCTTTGGCATTGATGACAACACTTAGTGAAAAATGACTAAGTGCTGGATCAAAACCAACACGAGTTACACTGCCATTACAAAATTTTAAAAAGAAACTTCAACCTTGGAAAAAAAATCTCCCTAATATGATGACTATGCATTTTTCACTATACACTTCTCCCCCTTTGACATCAATGGAAAAGATTGGAGAAACCGAAACAAAATTCCAAAACTATATAGGTATGAACTTGTAACTTACAAAAGTTTGAAAATATCTACAAAATCTTGCTTCAGCACTCTTAGATTGTTATCACAAACCTTTTTGAGACTTTCCAAAACTGTTATGTGACCACACATTAAATAGGATTAAGCCTTTGCAGTTTCAAGATTCTCTGGGTCACTAATTGTTACAACAACTTTTGCTTCCTTCAAAGCACTCATCATTTTCTCAATCTTAAGACAAATTACTCCTCTGAGTTCACTTACTCTTTCAACAATCCTATCATTTTCTCTCTTTAGGCATCTTATTTTGTCAACCAGACTTGTTACTTGACCTTCTTGTTGAACCACATCACCAGCTAATGGATCAAAAGTAGTATAAATGGTAGCTAATTGATTTTCTAGATCCTTCACCTTTTTCTCATTACCTTAAGTAAACTTGGACAAAATCAAATATGACTTGTAGGATTTTCCAGCTTCAGATATAGAACCTTGAATGTTCTTTATGCAAGTAGCTAACAAAATCTTATCCTTTGCAATTAATGCCTTCAACTGACTAAGTCTTTTTCTATTAAACTCCTTTTACACTTTATACTCAAAAGATTTCTCAAGAGACTCAAATTGAGTACTTACAACATTTATTAACTTCTTTAGCTCACCAGAAGAGGAACTTGGTGGATCCATGACATGAGTAGGCATTAATTTTTGCAAGACTCCATATGCAAGGCTTAGTAGTTCACTATCCTCTATGTGAGACTTTAGAATCTTCTCATTGGACTTAGCTTGAGCAATTGATTCAACTTTCATCATCTAAATTGGGGACATAGTAGATAGATTGATTGAAATTTCATCTAATTCAGGATCAAAATCTTCATGTTGCTCCATCAGAGATCTCTTTATTGCCTTGGCAGTGTCTCTTGCCTCCACTCTGATTTCCTGAACATTTTCTTCTTTAGCTTTGGGTTCTTCTGAGATTGTTACTAGATTGCTTTCAAGAATTTCCACTTCTTCATTTTGCACCACCATCTCCTCATCTAATACCACCTTGGGAACTTTAGTTTCCATAGGTGTCTCTGTATTTTCCACACTGGGAGGAATCAAAACATCATCAACTTTTAGAGGATCAGATACATTTATGTTCTCCTCATTCACACTCTCTTCTTCATTTACTTTTACCTCCTTATTCACTTCCTCATTTCCTAGAACATTTTCAACATTCATTTCCTCTATGTTAATATTATTCTTTGATAGAAACTCTTCCAAAATTTCCTTAGTTTCACTAACAACAACATCAATTTCACCAATCATGAGTTTATTCACCCTTATCTTGCTCTTAAATTACCTTTTAGCCTTTTCAAGGAGTGAATCCATTTCTCCAATTGACATTTCTGGGCATAGATCTGCAAGAACTCTCTTCCTTAGATTCTCTTCTTTTTTTCCGACGGTTACTCTTCTTGACTCCAAAATATCATATAGATTCTTGGGTAAGCAAGACATAATCTCAACAAAGAGCTTTATTAAAAATGTTTGAATATTTTATTGTAGCTTCTGGGTATGTGCAGGATCATGATGGGCCAAAAAGTGGCAATATTATGAGTATTTGTAGGGTATGTGGCTGATGACTTTCTTTTACCCAAAATTGATGAAATGAAAAGGGGTTTTAGAGGAGATTCTCAGCTTTCCACCAATATAAATTATGCTTTAATTTGAATTCAATAAATAATTATTATTTATTTTCTATTAGAATTAGGACTAAAGTCTTGATTGATAGGCTAATTGAAAAAAATCTATAAATTTCAAACGGTATCACATTTTTTGAATCCAAAACATGCGTCACATTCTATGCTTCACATACTATAGGATTAAAAAAATAAAAAACAAATTTCATGAAGTTTTGACCAAGTTAAGGTGGTCAAACATACAAGTTTTTATATTTTTTAAAAGTTGTAATAAAAAATTCATAATTAATTATTTACTTGGAAAAAAATTACAAAAAAATATGCACCACATTTGAACATGAGTCCTCTACTTATATATAAAATCCTATAAAAAAATATTATCATTTTATTATGGTTAGGGTGGTCAGACAGACATCTACTTCTTATATTTTTCTTGAAATTTAAATACTACTGCATTGAAATTTCAAATTTTCACCAAATAGATTTTATTTATTTTTAAATAAACCTAGCAGTTTAGAAACTACATTCAATTTTCTACAGATTCTATTCTTACATATTTTTGAAATAATATAGATAAATTATTCAAATTTTTACGTCAAGTTGTCTAACACTGATTTTTCTAAATTTTTTGCCACTTAAGGGCCTATTTTTTCCATGATGATCCTGCACATACCCTTCTTCTAGAACTCTTTGACTAGATTCATCAAAATTTTCAAACAATTCACAAAGGGGTTTGAGATTACCATCCTTGATAATTGCATTCACAACTTCATCAACTAACATACCATGTTTATCAACTTTAGCCTTCTTTTCCTTCTCCTCTTTGACGAAAGATTTTAACTCGACAACCTAAGTTCCAAAAGATTTTACTTCTCTCAAGAATTCTTCTGATTTTGTTTCCTCATCTTCTAAAGCAGGCTTGTATGATCTTGTAATTTTATTCTTCTTCCTTTTACCAAAAAGGCTTGTTTTGAGTTGGCTTTGCTATAGGGGAACTCCTTGTATATCTAGTGTGGGTAGAGGATGCACTAGGACTAGCAGACTCTGTTTTTTCTTTCACTTCTGCAACTTTTACCTCATCTCTCCTTCTTCTTGCTTCTTTCAAAGCTTCTATAGGTAAGCCCACCCTTTCTATAAAAACTTATGTCTCTTTTCTCACTCTCCTGACTATCACCAGTTTTCTCAATTCCTCATGAACTTGCATAATTTTCTCTACATATGATCTAAACCTCTCTTCTCCCTAATCCAGAGGTGAGTTCAACAAGTGTTCAACATACATCTTTAGAATTTTTTCCTCTACTTCGTAACCCATTGGCATGATCTAAACTATTTTGGGATCAACAACTTCCATATGACATTGGTCAATATCCATCATGATGCAGCTAGTATCTTTGTATTGTTCCAAAATTGAAATGAGAATTCTTTCCCTGGCATGCATCATACCCTAGAAATTTTTGAAATAACCCCAAAGAGTAGTGTTCTTGACTTGATGATCACCCATTCCAAACAACTTGTTCCTTATCTGAACATCTATAGGCTCATCTCTTTGCCAATGTACTTTCCCAATGCTCAGAACCTCATTCATGAAATAGAAAAATAAGCACAATAGCATATTACCATACTTGAAGGTATTCTTCTTGTCTTTCTTGATTTTGCTCAAGTTCTCCATTAGCTGACTTTTGAGCAGCTCACACAAGTGATATTCTACATTTTTCTTTATCATTTCATAAGCTGCATAGATAGTCATACCAGATAGAAAATTTTCTCAGTTGGAATGGTATATCTTGTAACCAATGACAATTGATATGAATTTTGCATCCACTTCAGCAATGTCATCTATTTTCATTGCTCTTCTATCCCATTGCGCACCTATTGCCTTAGTAACTTTGTCATTCTTCACGAATTTTAAGACTGGAAGCCTACCGGTGGAATTCAGACCTGTTACTACACATATAGCCTCCTTTGTGATTTTGAAGGGTACATCTAACCACATGAACTCATCATGAACACGACTCAAAATGTATCTTACCTATTTGTTTTCTTCAAATATGGGAAATCTTGCAACTTGCGCAAACTTCTTTTCTTCTAGGGTTTGAAATTCCAGTTTTACAATAAAATCTTCTCCAACTATATGATGGGAGTACATATTCATAATTATATGAGAGGTGCCTAACTTGTCAATGTTCACATGAATATATGCCCTAATATCCTCAATGTGCAAAACTATATACAACATAGATGAAAACAAACCTAAGGAATCAATCTCCATAGACTTATAGGGATGCCATTTAAATTTAGGACTCGGTCTGTCCTTGACTTCGACTACTAGAGGAGTGTACATGATTGCAAATTCAAAAGTTCATAGACTTTTCGAGAAAAACCTTTTCTCCAGATTGAGGTTTGATCCCAGATTCTTCTTCACGTCTCTAAATCTTTTCACAATTCAGCAAAGTTCACTCTAGGGCTCCTTCAAACTACTTTTCTCTAAAATGCAAAGTGACAGATGAAAGATATAAGTGGTATTTTATCACTCGCACAACTAACCCTTTTTGTCACAATAAATTCCTTAATCCTAGTTCATCCAGATACTCTGATTTCAGGCACAGAGATAGATAATTCTCCTGTGGATCTCCAAAACGTTATAATACTGGCTCCAATTTGATTACACAACATCTGCAAAGCATTGATTCACCTACTGGACTAGTCCACATTCTAGTGTCATTTACTTGTATGGGTTGAATAATTTTCCTGACATCTCCCCCTAGGCCAAAGGTCTAAAACTAGTTCCCAGAGGAATTACTAGAAGCAGATTTTGGTGTAGGGACATTTTCTTCAGCAGAGGATTCCTTCTTCACCCATTTATTTTGCATTTTCCTCCTGATCACATATGTAGTGACTTTCCCTTTTCCTTTGACATCTTGTGTATTTTGTCTTGCTGGACCTCTTTTGTTACAACAGAATCTAGTAATATGCCCAAAATTTTTTGCAGTTGTAGCACACAACATTTCTCTGATTAGACCAACTATTCCATTGATTTTTCCTTGATCTGCATTGGTTAGCAATATTCCCAAGTCTATTGCATGCATAGCATCTAACATCTCTATTAAGGTTTTTCATCACAAATCTACATTCATTTGATTTATGACCATACTTATAGCAATTATAGCACTGACCTGAGAATGATGGTCCACTTGTGTTCATCCTACTTCTACATTGAGAAGTCATATGACCAAATTTGTTCGAAGCAAAACAATAACCATTGAATCTTAGAGCATTCAGTTGTCTTACCAGATTTCTTTTAGCTCCATTCATCTGATTTCTTTATCAAAATATTCCTTGTACAAAATTCCTCTATCTAGATCCAGAGCTTTCACCTTCCTCATAGCCAAGACCTCGCTTGTCACCATCAGTCCTCTGACCTTTAATTAGTTCATCAAGCTTGGCTGAACTGACTTTGAATTTCTCCTTGTACTCATTTGCAGTAATAAGTTAATCTCTAAGATTGTCAAGTTGTTTTTCAAGCACTTACTCATTGTTTTTAGATTGTTCCAATTCATTCTCCAATTGACTGCATTGTTTAGATTTTTCTTTCAAAGATTGAGCAAGCTTTTCTTCATTTTTCTTTCTATCTTCAAACTCCTTGGTTATTTTCATCATGATAGACTCCATCTAACACTTCAGGGAAACATTTTCTCTGGAAAATTTTTCACACTCTTTTGTTTTCTTCTTTAAAGCATGACTGAGTTGTTCATCATCCGTGCTTTTGTTCTTCTGCTTGAGCTGATCACACAATTCCTTTCTTTTCTCCCTTGATTCATTGATTTTGTCTTTCAATGATTGGATGAATTTTTTTTGCATTCTCAAGATTTTGGACTGTAGTTCCCAGTTCTCAGATTTTGACTAGTCAAGATCATCCAGGGCCACCATAAGTTGCTGTTGAAGACTGCTTGTATCCATTGAAATCACTTTCCAAGATCTCCCCAAGCTGGGTATGTGCAGGATCATCATGGAAAAAACAGGCCCTTAAGTGGCAAAAAAATAAAAAAAATTAGTGTTAGGAAACTTGACATAAAAAATTGAATAAGTTATCTATATTATTTCAAAAATATGTAAGAATAGAATCTATATAAAATTGAATTTAGTTTCTAAAATACTAGGTTTATTTAAAATAAATAAAATCTATTTGGTGAAAATTTAAAATTTCAATGCGAGTACTTAAATTTCAGGAAAAAATAAGTAGGTGTCTGTCTGACCACCCTAACCATAATAAAATGATAATATTTTTTTATAATATTTTATATATAAGTAGAGGACTTGTCTAGATGTGATGCATATTTTTTTGTAATTTTTTTTCAAAAATTAATTATGGTTTTTTTATTACAACTTTTAAAAAATATAAAAACTCGTATGTCTGACCACCTCAACTTGGTCAAAACTTCATGAAATTTAATTTTTCTTTTTTTAATCCTATAGTATGTGAAACATAGCATGTGACGCATGTTTCAGATTCAAAAAATGTGATACCGTTTGAAAGTTATAGATGTTTTTCAATCAACCCATCGATTAGGACTTTAGTTGTAATTCTAATAGAAAATAAATAATAATTATTTATTAAATTCAAATTAAAGCATAATTTATATTGGTGGAAAGCTAAAAATCTCCTCTAAAAACCCTTTTTGTTTCATCAATTTTGGATTAAAAAAAGTCATCAACCACATACCCTACAAATACCCATAATATTGCCAATTTTTGGCCCATCATGATCCTGCACATACCCAACTGTTAGACTTCTTTCAAGGAACTGGCTCTGATACCAATTTTTGGAAACAAGCAACACTGAGAGGGGGGGGTGAATTAGTGTTTTTCAAAAATTAACTTCATTATTCTGATCTTTAATCCACTTAGAACATTCAACCAAGAGTAATATGTAGAAACAAAAAGCAAACAACCACAACACCATAACACAAGGATTTTTATGCGGAAACCCTGTTAGGGGAAAAACCATGGTGGATGACCAATCCACAATAAGTTCTGAGTATACTCAAAAGAAAGATTACAAAATGGGAATGCACTTGTATTAAAGCACATTGCCTAGAGTTTAATGCTCAAAATAGGAAAGCACACTGCCTTACAGAGATTTGGATTAGATCCAAGAGAATGAATTGAAGAAATAGCATCTACAAATGCTTGATTATAGTTCTCATGAGGCTCTAATGTCAATCTTCTGTCCTTCTGACTGATACTGAACTTCTGCTCTGCTTTGCTCTGACTTGCTAGCCAAAATCTTTATGCACAAGTGAAACTGTGCATAAAATTGATCTAACACACTTTTGGTATTCGCAATACACATAGACACATCACACATTTACATCCAAATGATATAATCGATCATCTATATATATCTGTGACTAAGGATTTAATCGGTACAAGTTGACTCCAACAAAACTTAGAAATATTTGTAACTTGTCGGCTCAAATCACAAGTAAAACTCAATGTGTATCCACAACGGTCAACTACATCTTAGCTTGGACACAAATCATAATGAGCAGACACAAAAATATTCGAACAAACATTCCCTGAACATCCACAACATATTTTAACAACTGGGTCAGCCCCAAAATACTGATAAATAGAGAAATAACAACTGGATCTCCAAACTTGCACAAGACTTGGTACTAGGTAGTAAGATTTCTAGATAACACAAGAAATATACTGATGAACCTCCCATGAGATCCACAACACAAAGTAACAATTGGAAATATTTGCGTGTATCATTGAACACCAATCTACCAGATGCTCTGTTCTTCTTGACTGACTTCACTTTGACTATCGGTAGGAGAAAATGATGTAATGCAGATGAGTCATCGACTAGGGTTTCCATCAATGACAACACCAAAGCATAACTGCAGCACTTGTCTCTTGCCAACAAGCTTAAGTAGATAGTGTGAAAAGGGACCTAGATAATTAAATAATTAATTAGGTAAATACCCTTTTACTTTAACACTTCCTTCATTTCTTTGTCTCCAATCTAACAACACTTGTGTACTTATAAAGTCTCAATTAAAACAACTAAAAATAGTATATCTTACTACCATCTCAAGAATTAGAAATTTTGGAAGAAGGATACCACTAAGAGTTTCCAAAATGACAATAAACGCACAAACCATTATAAATCGTGGTGCCAAAAATCCCCTTCGCAAAAGCTAAATGTACCACTCCTTGGAATTTCCTTTGGAATATGTGAAGTCATTAATTTTTGCATCCTACGAGACACCTTTTCATCCTTTCCAAGAATCTAAGTTGGAGAAACTAATAGCCACCTATATGGAATACCAAAAGTCACATTTTCCTCCTTTCCAAGAACCCAACTTGAGGAGATAATTATATTTTTTGTAATTAATTAATTATTATTATTAGTGGACTCCTTTTTCCCTTATGAATCTATTGATAGACTATAGGTGAAAATATTATTACAAATTATTTTCCACTAATAGCCAAGGTGCTTAGAGACAATTTGACAAGGATGTTGTAATAAATTGAATAACATAATATTTACGAAGTTGATGACACATTAATCCTAATAGCACAAAGAATGAATTCAAATAAAATAATTAGTAATGTATTGATTAGATCCTTGGGCATGCTCAAACAAATTAACAATTGTTACTTTGAGGCCCATATTAATTTGAAATTTCTTTAACATCAATTTAGTGAGATCATCAAATGAATGAATAAACCCTTTAGCAAGATAAAAGAACCACTCAATAATATTTCAAAGAGCATGGAAATAGATTTTATAATAGTGTATCCTTATAAAAATAAGTTTATACATGCAACTATGTAAGATCTAAGATGTGTATTAGTCTCACCTTTTTGGATCATACATACAAAACCCATAGCTAATAGATGTCTCAATTATGTATTTGGTTTTGTATCCTCTTTTCTACTTGATTTATTTTGTGAAATATTTCATCTAGGGTAGAATATGGGTGGATTAAATAATTGGTTTGAATAAAGGCATGAAAAAGGAATGGTACCTAAGGGCACTTTAGGTATGGGATGTGGTGTTTGGTATGAAAGTGATTTGTCTATGTCATGGGGTAAGAATATATATAGTAGTGGTGGAGGAAATAATTGTAGAAGTGGTGTATCATATGGGTAGTGGGTGTCATAGGAGTATATCCAATAACTAGGTCATAGGATAGAGGGTAAGTGGAAAGTGGATACGTAATAAATGGTGGGAGGCTAGTGGATATGGTACTATGGGGATGATTAGTGGTGGTAGGAGTAATGGTGGATGATGGACCTATGGTATTAATAGGGTTAGTAGTGTAGATGTATTAATCACTATAGAAGAAGTAAACTTCACTTAAAATACTTGTAAAGTATCTAACCCATCTAGCTTGCTAGAAAACATACCATGAAACATATCTTCTATTTGCATAGAATTTTCTACTTAGTCAATCTAGTCAAGCTACTTGCAAAATCTTGAGTGTTCACATGAACATCATGATCATAGATCTCATTGATCTTATTATGAACATCATGATAAGCTAAATTATCATTGATTTTGACTATACTACCAGTTTAAAAAAATACTCCTTTTAAGTGGCAGAAATAAAATATATAAAAAAATTCTTGAGCACAAACTTTGAAATTGGAAAAGATAAAAAATAGTAGTGGTATATCATATCTAAAAATGAAAATGTGATAGTGAAGGGTGGGTAATGTGAGTGGAAAATATATCATAATAAAGTACATAAAACCCCAATACAAAAATATGTAACAAAAAAAAAACAAAGAAGAAAATGGATAAAATATAATTTTTTATTTAAAAATGAGATGAAAATATTTGAAAATTTAAAGTCCAAAAAAACATAATTGAATAAGAAGCAACCCAAGTAATGTAAATTCAAAGGAAAACATTCTTTCTTTAGGGTTATCCTAGTCTAACTAAATAAATGCAATCAATTGAACATAATTAGTCTAGATTAACTATATATAGTTTGGTGTTGGTAATTTCATAAATGTATTTCTATTTTAAAAAATGTAAATGTGATAATTAAGCTATTTAGCTATATGGAATGAGTGTCTTAGAAGAAGATTGTAATATTAGACTAGTATAAATGCTAATAAAATATTTCCTCTTTGCTAATGAAGTCTCTTGACATTTGCATTGTATTTGTACTATGTTAAAAGACAAGTTCATGGTCATCGATTAGTCCTCTAAGTTTGGATCTGTCCTTGCACACAATATAACTTTGCTTCTTTTGTTTGATGAAGAATTATTTTATCTACTCTCTCTAGAGATCTAGGGATTGGTTATATTTAAGAGTACTTTAAAGGGATATTGTTTTATAATAAGAAGACAATTTAACATAGATCAACCCCTTTAAAGTGTACAAAGATCAAATAGATCAAGCAAAAAGCCATAATATGTAAATTTGTTACTGCTTTTAGGGCACCAAATCAAAATGTGTCCCTATTAATTACTTCAAATGCTTAGAGGATATTGAATGGTTACCTAATATACTTGATGATTGCATTGAATGTTTTTAAGTACTAACACATAACATCAAATTGCTTGAAATATGTGTTTAGTTGGCTCAAGGTAGGAAAGTGAATGGAGCCAATTGACCAAATTTGAATTTTAAAGTTTAAAAAGGAAGGGGAAAAATCCATGACCATGAGGTTTCTTTCATAAGCATAGAAGTGTCCCAAGATGAGCAAATGATTAGATTGAGGTTGCCAATAACTATATGGAGGTAAGTACATAAATGAACATGATAGATATGTGGATAAGGACAATTTATAGAAGTATCTATGTGAGAAAGAGGATATTATAGGAGAGGGATACATGTATAAAGATGTGTGCATTGTAGATGAATAAAATGTTAGGCAATGAGCCCTTTTCACACAAGATTGCACTATTTTCACCATCTATATGTATTAATATATTTCCTCAAGATAAACACAAAACTATATAGAAAATG
The DNA here is from genome assembly GCA_007258455.2 of Sequoia sempervirens. Taxonomy (NCBI): domain Eukaryota; kingdom Viridiplantae; phylum Streptophyta; class Pinopsida; order Cupressales; family Cupressaceae; genus Sequoia; species Sequoia sempervirens. The sequence continues at coordinate 227,661,469 of VDFB02000017.1, read as the reverse complement.
ACATGGATATGCATATTTCCTCATTACAATGAGATAATGTCTCCTCTATAGAAAAATACCAATAGATGACCTCACTCCAATAATTCTTATGGTGTGGCACAACAATGACCTTTTATTTTTAATATTTTTATCCATTGCTTCAAATATTAAGCACTCATAGTCATTATCCTTGTACTTAAAACATGGACACAAAGTATCCATTTTCATAAGTGACATAAAAAAACAACCAATCATGTGATGCCACATAAGATAGTTGATATTACATGCCTTGATGTACATGCTTTCGTCTAACTTTTTTAGAATATTTTTGAACAACTTAAATAAAATGTAATTGATATGACTAAATCATTCATGCCAAAAACTTCCAATGATTTTTAACTCTTAACTCATATATATATATATAAATAATTTTATTTCAAAAAATTGATATACCATTTAAAAACTAGATCTTCTTCCCTATTAAATAAATGAATTAAAAATAATCATTATCAAACTGCATTAGCACGACGTATCTCAATTCTAATGTATGAAATCCTTTATTTCCAAAGCTACCATGGATGGTGTGATCTCTGCCCATTCAAAAAAATTGTAGGCGTCCAAACTATTTTTACATGGAATAGTAAAATTATAAGGTAGGACGATAATAGAGACTTCCCATTACCAACTCCTGTACTAGTTATTAATTGTAAGACTAATAATTCTCGGAGGACCTGCAACAATACTCTGTACAGAGCCAACTGTAAAGGCTTATCATGCAATAACTCTTTAAATTATGTAAAACCAAACAACTTGCCCAAACGGACGAATCTATTAATTACTTAGAAATGCAAAATTTCCACCATAAAGCTACATTCACCATTGTACAGAGCCAACTGTCACAAACACAGCTATTAAATGGTAATTGGGTCTCTTGAGTTGGTTTTCATTATGTACAGTATCATTAATGGAGACAGCTTGCTTTTTTTACTGTTTTTAGTTACAGTTGAGTACTGCATATTTGTTTGGGGCAACATTTATCCAACTATCAGACCGGATATTTGACTAATTGAAAATACAAAATGCACTGAATTCTTATTTTTAATAAATTAATAAACACAATCAAGTGTGCAATGTGATAACACTGCATAGACAACGGCCTTGTTTGGTGAGACTTGAATGTGTTTAAGATTTGAAATAATTGCTAAATATCATTCAAAGTTTTATCAATAAATTTTAAACATAATATATATATATTTTTAAGCATATCATAAGGAGAGGGTTTATTTTCAACATAGTTTACAATAAAAAGAACTAAGGGTAGCAGAGAACATTGAGAACTAGTTTGTTGGGAAAGAGAAGTAAAAGGCATGTTAAAAAGAGTTTCTTTTCCTTGTAGAATGGGCAAATCATGGGTTGGGTTTGAACAGAGTAGATGTAGTTATCTATGAGGAGTCTAGTTAGGAGAAGTTTCTAGGCCATGAGTTGTGCTTGGGAGTCAACATTAGATTTCAAAATGTTGACACTAAAATTAAGTCATTTGGAGTTTCCTAATCATATCAAAGAGAGGTTTGCAAGTAGGAATTTGTACATGGATTTAAGTGGAAAGGTGGAAAAGTTATGAATAGTTAACCACTTCCAAGGAAGTGACATGGGTGGAGGGAAGACATCATGAGGAGGAAAGGACCAATGCAATAATGTCATAAATGATTCTTTTATTAAAGAAGTAATCTCAAAAATTGTAGAGAGCTATCTTGAGGGTTTCCCATAGAGATTGTGGAGCTTAGGTACAAATCTTTGCAAGTACAAATCCCTTTACTAAGAAGTATCTTTCCTCTAAACATATGCAAAGAGAAAGAGTGAGATCTTTCAATTGTATCAAAATTTTTCACTAGATGGAGGAGGTTGGGATGCTTAAGGCATGCATTAAAGCTTGGTCATACCAAGTCAATTTGCTAAGATAACTTTCCAAGCCTTCCATATGTTATTAAAAACTATACTCCCAACCAACATAAAACCATCATCTAGGGATAGTGGCAATAGCAACATAGTGCTTGGAAATTACTTTCCAAGGAACAACTCCATGACGAAATGAAATGGTCCATTTAGCAAAGAGGAATGTGTCTTGAGTGCTAGGATCAACAAAACCCAATCTTCTATAGTTCGGTGGTTGAATATAGTGTGCCTATGGTTGACATGTGTTGTCATAATTTTTCATCATTTCAAAATGATAGTTTGTATTGTAAAAGTAAAAAAAATCAAATACATAAAATATATAACCAAAGTGAGCATATATATGTAGTAACTCTTATGTCTTTGTGCCATAAAAGAGAGAAAGGATAAGGACCAACTCCATCTATAAGACATGTCCCTATGAAATTGTAAGCAGTGTGCTTTCTTCCCACAACCTTGTGTGATCGAGGATGACATTTTTGTTTTGCTTGCTATCAAAGACCACTATAAAAAAACCTTTTGCACTGGGATAAATTTCTAGATTTTTTCCATTAGAGGACCTCATGATTTTGAAATCCATTCATGCAGTGTTGGAAGGCTAGGCCAAAATTGATTAAACCTACCAATTAACCCATTCTTAGAAAAAAAAATCCTCATTTTCTCGCAATTCCTTCAATAAAATAGTATCAAAAGTCAATTCTAGTGGTTTATCCAAGCTGTGAATTGTCTTCCTATTGGTTATACTTGAGATTCGTTACTTTGATGAGAACCCTGGTGATGCAGACCTAGATCTAGGGTTTTCTAGAGGGGCACTAGATAGAGAGGCATTCACAAATCATGCCTCATTACCCAATCCACATTTTTTCGCATCCACAAAGGAGAAATTTGTAGCAGACCTATCTCCACGGGGCGATGTCATGGTGGATCTTGGAAATATTTCGGCTGCATGCAAGCCATCCCCACCAACAACCTATGTGCCATTGTTAGCAAAGATTGTCATGGAGGAAGCAACAGTCTTTCACACACATTCTTGCTCAGATGCACCCCCAAACCCTACATCGGCTAAGGAATCCGCTATAGAGGAAACATCATTGTCTAGTAAAACATTATCAGAGCCAAAAACCCTATCTTCACCTACAACCATAGCCCTAGAATTCAACAATGATGAATATTTTAGTAGCGACGCTATTTTTTAATAGATTATTAACAAATTATAATTTTAGTTTTATGTCTGTTTTCTCACAACATGCATCAAAATTTACTTAAGAATAATGCATCTCTATTGAATATATGATACTTTATTGTATGCCAAAGTGAATTTGTAGATTTTTTTAAAATAAATTATGTTATAGTAATCATACATTAGCTAATAATTAATTATTAGCCTAATTTATTCTCATACACTAAAGCTAAACTAGAGAGCTATTATTAAATAAATTTGTATCATTGCATGAGATGTTGACACTTGTCATGATCTAATCCTTTTATCATTTAGGGTTGCTCCTATATAGCACTCAACCCTCATTGTATTATCTCTCTTGAGCGTTAAGACCTTTGATGTCTTTGATAAAACTCTCAATCATTGAGGACTGTTGTTTTCCTTGAAGATTCTTGAGGTTCATTTTGTATCTTTTTCTTGTTGAAGAATATTGCATATTATTGTTTGTAGACCTCTTGTGTTCAATGTGTCTTTGTTCTTTGTTTGATCCTGCGGCTCGTGTTTTTCACAATTTTAACATGGTATCAGAGCTTGGATTCAATGAACCCCTTCTCGATTTATGAGGGTTTTTCTTCAACAAGGGTTGCAAGCTTTAGATCTAGATTCTCCATTACTTTTTTGTAATTTTTGGAGGTGAGAAAATTTTAGGTGCATTTTGGTGTGAAAAGGACCTCAATGTTGGATTCAGGAGGCTGATTTGATGAATTTTGACTATAAATTTGCCTACATTACCTATTGGGAGCTTGTGTACGCTGTTCAAAAAAAAGGAAAAAAAAATATATAGGTCCATATTTTAAAATTTTTCTTTATTAGAAATTTCAAAAAAATAAAAATAAAAGGGGATTTTTTAGAAGCTGAGTGGATGAATTTTATTTGGGGGGTTACAAATGGTACCTGCAGGGTACCTACAAATTGTCAGCCTGTTGATGTGTTTTTTATGCACTTCTCAACACAGGTAATGCATAAGTGCATCACCTCTTTTGAAAGACAATCTTCCATAATCAGATTGCAGAACACTATCCCAAGGTCTCTAATGTCAGGTCTTGATAGTGCTTGAAATACCTCGGTTGATTCATGTGATTTACTCGAATCACAAGATAGACTTACGGGTGAGTTACAAAGCATGGGAAGTTGGATCTGCAAATGGAGTTCTTAAGATGAGGAAATGATTGTTCAGTTGCTGCAGGTTCAAACAACAATCTTGAACTCCTATTTCGACTTTAGATTTGGCTTTACAATGTGCAGTGAACCTTAGCATAGTTTATTTATTAAAAAAAAGGAAAAAGGGTAGGGAAGAAAAGAAGTTCCTGGATTTGAAACCATGAATGAATAATGATCATGGAGGTTGCTATAGTAGACAAACTCCCTAAATTGGGTTTTTCTTAGGCAAGAGGAACCTACAGTTACAAAAGACCAGTGCAATCTTCTAAGGACTGCGGATTTTCAGATTGCACACACACATCATGAACATGCAATCGAACTAAGTTGCAACAATAAAGTAAGGAAGCTCAGACTAGATTTACAAAGTGATTCATCATCAACAAACCACAAAAAATATGAGCTAAAAATTTATCAAATATAGTAACAACAAACACCATCATCACTTCCATTCAAGAAACTAACAACTAAACTAAAAGGGAAGCAAAACCATGCACACATAATGATCAAACTCAAAAGGAACACCCATAGATCATGCAATGCTACTTTCTATTGTTGTAAAATATTTTTACATCAGCTCTCCAACCATTTACAAATGAGGGGAAGACCCCTATTTATAGTTTTCCAAAGCCCAAATGAATGACTAGGATTGATTTACATTGTGTGGCTCAGATTTGATTGCACTAGGGCTTCACCTACGCCTCATTATTCAACAATTTAAAATACATCTTTGTCTTTATTCTTGTTTTATCTAGTAGTGCCTAGGTGCTATAGTAGTTTGTCATTTAGCAGATTTCCCTTTTTTGTAGCTGAAATTGCTTGAAGGTTGTCCTCTGTTTGATGGAGTTGCAACATTCGTCATCAAACCAAATGAGCCTCATTTACAAAGTTGCATCATTGCAGGATAGCTTAGATGCCTTCTGATTTGAAGGTGCAACCCCTAACAGATCACAATCGCCTAATAAGGGACATAAAAACCCCCATTTCGTTTCTGATTTTGGTGAAAAACCTTTTGCTTTCTTAGTTCTGACCTCCTGGACACAAGCTGTTTGGGTCTTCATTCTTATGAAAGTTGGTCCTCCACTGATATATTCATGAACAAGAAGATTCTTTACTCTAGCATCCTCAAGCCTATGTCCACACCCTTTGTATGCAGATCTGGTTGTTCGCACGTTGGTCACCTTGGTACTCTTGAATTAAAGCTTCGTCCTTCAATAGGATTTCATTCGTCATTATCTTGAAAGCATTTTCGCTCCCTTGATTGCATTCCATATGCAAGCTCCCAGAGTGCAAGAATTTCTTCATCAGTCATATTCGGAGGTTCGTTAAAGGTTTGCCTCTCGCAAGAATATCTGCATATAATATTCACAATGTTTTAATTAGAACATTATTAAATCATTTATATGTGCAAATAAGGACTTTAGCAAAATGAACAAAGTTGATCATAAAGTGTCATTACTACTAGAAACACTTTGGATTCTCAAATATTGCTTGTGACCAACTTTCGCATCCCCATGATAGGCGGGGGTGGTATCGCTATCTTTTAATTCAAACACCTCCCTCCATAATATCATCCTCCCTTTTCACCACTGGTTTTGCAAGAGGTGGCGCTCGTAATCTTAGTGAATGAGGCAAATTTATGCAATTACCAAGGATGCTAGATACGAATGTTGTTCGTGGCGAGAATGATTGTGGGCCCTATGATGCGGGGATCTGTGAGGGGAAAGCCACTTGACAACGATGGTGATGGTAATAGCTCCTGCAATAGATCATCCGCGAACACCCAATGGAACACCGACTTAAGCACGCCCTTCAACTTCGTTTCTTCCTTTACTCAAGCGCCGTTTGTAGCCACCTTTGAGTGATAAATCCATTTCCAATTTCATCCATGATACTGGTGGGCGCATGATGCCTTGTGAGCTCCAAGCATTGATAATACCCTGCTTGTAGTGAGAGTTCCTTACTGGGATCTATTTGGACTTCTCCTCTAGTGAAACACTCTTGACTTATCCCCGACTCACCAACTAGCATGCAATTTTCATCAATACCGGGGTGGCTCCCATCTTAATGCACAAATCACGTGATTATATAGACTAGCATGAAACTGCTATATGATACCTATACCACCGCCATGGACCACTAGGAGAGATTCTCGCGAAAACCATAGCACTAGCGCCTGGTGGGAGAGTCGGGTCCACCAATTGTGCCCATATTGGAGTAGGAATGTAGTGTTTGCATTGGTAGAGTCCGCACAAAGGGGATCCTACAGACGCATGAAATTGGAGTTTAGACGTAGGGAGGCCACTGGGAAGCGGAAAATAGCTTGTTGAGACCTGCATAGTGGGTCCTGCAACGTGGCTGGCTGTGGGAGTTAAGACGTCGCTGGTCCTCAACCCCCCCTGATGGATTCTGAATAACTTCGAGCATTACCCTATTAATTGATTTCATGCAGGTTCTTCATGCTACTCATCACTATTGCTTGCTCTAGTGATGCTCACACCTCTTAGTTCCCTTGTTAGATCATTCCAATTCCTCCATCACTGATTATCGCTTCAATCCCGATCTGCGAACATTATACACTTCGTCAGGGTCTTGAATAATATTAATCGTTAAAGATATGTAATACTTCTATTGAACTAGGCACGACACCCTTCGACACCCGCTTCTTGCATAAAACCCTTCATGAATTTGATTTTTTTTCTATGAGCTCATCTTAGGTGTCCTTGATCATGCTGTCCCATGCACATATTAACAGTCTGTCCGTCCCCCTTTCCATGTCAAGCATTGGTTTTCTTTTAGAGTCAACAATTCATTCTTGCTTATTGATGAGGTATCGACCCTTCCACGTCCGTCGCTTTCTATCAATCTTCCTATAGTGTTTCGTGACTTTGAGGCTCTAGTTATACTTGGCTTTATCTTTCAGGGGTGTTCCATTCGTGTGACACCAGTATTGGGTGAAGGGGTGCGGAGAGATGGCCAAGGAATGTCATTGAAATGATGATGGCGATGACGACCAACCCTAGGGTGGAATCCGCTAGTCCCACAGCCGCCCGTTACCACAATGCCCACCAAATACACTTCCATCATCCACACAAGGTTTGCTGTCTGAGTAATAATGTATGCATCGTTCACAGTTGTCATTTAATTTTGCATTGTTAACACTTCTAATAGGCGCTCGAGCAAAGTTGATACACCAAGCTTCCGTCCCTAACCACCTAACGCTCACCTGAGGCTGCGAATCCATCCTAGATCAAGCGTCGCAATTTGCTACCAAATGGCATTCATCCCTAACAACTAAAGAGAGCATAAGCTTATATTAATCTCAAAATATATAATATATAATACATCCATATTTTCTCTTAAATCATTCTCCTTCAAGCTATAGAGAAATTTATATAGATATAATCTTATGAACATCTAAAATACCCAACAAATAGTCTCCACACTTTAAAACTATAATTCTTTTAATATATATCATTTCCAAGATGCTTATACCACTATCGCATACCTTGTTTATATAGGAAAAAAGATAACTTAAAGATCATTAGTGGTTTCCATAACCATGGACTGGTAAGTGATAGCTCACCTAGTAGTTCCAAGTAATCCCATGAGGTGGCACAAATTGTATCTTATTGACATGGTTTTTGACATACTAATGTACCTACAAGTCATGAAACATATAAGGTGGAATGACAAATATTTTCCCTACTTGGAAGGTGGTTAGCCTCAATATTCTTCATTAAACATCAATAAAATAACACAAGAAATACAAAAGGATTACCAAACCCTTTTAAAAAAAAAAATTTTGGTTGGACTATTCATAAGAGCTACTTGAATATTAGGATAATCAACATGAAAAGAAACCCACTTACTCAAAGTATACACTATTAGCCAACATGAGTTTCATGATTAATAATTTATCATTAGAATCTAAATATAACACCATGATAAAAAATTATTAAAATGAAGGGGGAAAGAAAAGGGTTACATAAAGAAAGAGAAAAACCAATTTTATGCATGATCCTCCTACACATCATTATGCAAATAGATAGATTCAAACCAAAACCAATCTCCATCAAATATTTACCCACAATCCAAATGTGAGATAATGAAATATTCAAAGGAATCGAATATAAATGAAATATAGAATTCCTTCTACTCCTCCTTTGGGAGAATGGATAGTCATTTGTCCTTGTTCTGATCCTTTCATTTCCAACTACTCAAAAATTTTCATCATAGGGCTCATTGAAGGAAGATAAATAAACATTTTCTTCATAGGAGATGAAACTAGATTTTGGAATTGTGGTAGTGTATGTTTTGGATCCACTACTTGAATGGACGGTAGTGACCCCTTGTACTAATTGTTCTACTATTGGTACCACCATTTCTACTTGTGGTAATTGAATTTTACTTGGATGAAGTTGCAATTGGCGACCCTATCAAATTAAATGGTATGGTGTGAATATGCTTATTGGGATCATCCAACACTGCAACAATAGTTACCCCTTATGTTGATGGAGCTTCTCTCTTAGATGTTTGCTCTAGTTTTAGAGTTTTATCCTCCTGATTTTTCCTCGTCTTTACCAAGCAATCATCATAATTGGATTTTGCATAAGACTTCAATTTCCTCATCTTGGCATTTTCTTCAATAAATGTAAAGACTACCCCTTTTAACTTGAGAGCTTGTGCACATTGATTGAGCCATATTTTCCCATCCATTGTGGAATTTGCTAAGGATTCATCCATGTTGTGCTCCTTTAAAGGTGGTATTATGCATGATATCCCCTCAGTTGTGGCCTTGAAATTCAATTCATGTGCCCCTTTAGTGGTGGTATTATGCATGATATCCCCTAAGGTGTGAGCTTTCAACCAATATTGTGCCCCTTTAGTGGAGTTATTATGCATGACATATCCTAAGGTGTGGCCTTGTAAATTTAATTTATGTGACCCTTTAGTGGTGATATTATGCATGATATCCCTAAGGTGTGACCTTTCAACCCATGTTGTGTTCCTTTAGTGATTGTATTATGCATGATATCCCATAGGGTGTGGTATGGCAATTCATTCATCTACCCCTTTAGTGGTGGTATTATACATAATACCTTCTAAAGTATGGTTGTCATTTTATTTGTGTACCCCCTTTGTGGTAGTGTTGTTTGTTAACACCCATGAGGTGTGGTTATTGATTCATCCCTCATCATATTAATTTTTTTTCACCCCTTGAGGTAATTCATCTCATGTGATGTTAAATTTTTGTACACACCTTGAGGTGATTAATCCCTTATGATATATTTTTTTACACCCCTTGAGGTGATTCATCCCCTATGACGTTAAATGATCCCCCATGACATTAAAATTTATGTGCTCCATGAGGTGTGTTAGGAAAAAATAGTCCATGGATCTAGCATAATGAATCTTGCTAGTTTGCGAACTTGAGAACCTTTTTACATGACTACCTAGCATAACACAACTTGATTTCTAGTGGCACCATGTGTTTCATGAGTAAACTAGTATAATGCAGCTTGCTAGCCCTACAAAACTCATCATAATGCATGGAATCCTAACATAATGTAGCTTGTTAGCCAATGTATCTATGTATCTCATGAGTGATTTAGCATAACACAACTTGTTGATCCTTATGAGAGCACCATTATGTCTAACATTATATTCAATGGATGAAATTTGGTATTTGAGACCAAATTTTAAACCGAGGTCTCTTTACCTTCCTAACTTGAATCCCTTTTTAGCATACTATCCTTATGTTTGTGTTTTATTACGTTGTTCTTGATATGTGGTTTCCTTGTGTCTTTTGCATGTTTGCTTCATGTATTATCTTGTGTTTTCATTGTGTTTGAATTTTGTTTGCATCATGTTTGCATGGTGTTTCCATTGTGTTTGCATCATCCTTTCATTGTGTTTGCATTGCATTCTCATTGCATATGATTTGTGTTTGTCATACTACATTACACCTAATGTTTGTGCGTTTCTTTGTCTTTACATAATTGTTCCATAGGATCTTGAGCTAGAGGGCTAGCACATCCCCTAGATTCAATGTTATCCTACCTCTCCAATGTTTGGATAAAAAAACATTCTTTACTTATCTACTTTAGTATGAGAATGAGCATAAGTTCATACTTGCACTAAAGTGGGGGATAAATGCAGTGACATAAATTGTCACCTTGATAATTTCACACTAGCTTTAGCTCCCCTTATGTGCTTGGACCTAGTTATTCTCTTAAATTGTCCATTTTATGGTCATTTTCAAGAAATAAAAATAAAATTGGGAATTAATATTTAATTTATTCATTTAATGACAACAATAGTCCCAAAATAGGTCTAGAATAGGGCAATACTCGCCTATTCTAACCTATTTTGGCCCAATTTAAGATGTGTTATTATCGATATTTTAACATTTATAAATCTAAATTCATTTATCAAATTTTGATAATTAATTTTGTGAGAAACAAATAAATGCATATAAATACAAGTCTTTTTCACTATTTGAAATCCTAATAAAAAAACTAGAAAGTCTATAGAGAATTTGAGCATCCTAAAAATCAGCCAGGAGAAGAATAAGCAGGATTTATAACACTTATTATCAATCATGCTTCATGTTTTTAATGCATTAAGTTTATATGTGAGTTTGTTCGTGTTTTATGTTCATTTATTTTAAGTAGCAACACTTGCAACATCATCAATCATGCAATTAATTCTCCTTGTATGAGATGAGTGCAATGATTTCAGTCACCAAGTGTGAACCAAATCCAAATACCTGCAAAACACAATAAACAAACACATTAGAAGATCATATGTAAGTAAGAACAAGGATTCCCCATGAAATCCATTAACAAAACTCAAAATAGGAATGAAAACAAGAATATAATGAAAGAACAAGTAGATTAAATCCTATTGAAAGTGATGCAAACTCTTGATCCCATGGGGGAATTGGTGCCAATTTTATGTGAAAATTGGCCCTTTCCCAACTCCAATGATGCAATGTTGATTGATGATGAAGAGTGATCTACTTGATGAAGACTTCCAATGTGTTCTAAGATGAAAATATGCATAACCTAGCTAAGATTCAATGAAAATGGATGAAGATTGCTATGGATTTGAGTATAATAACTTTGCTCAAATTGTGGATGATCAAATGAGGAATAAGACCTCTTATTTATAGAATTTTGAGATGGAAGAATGACCAAAAGAGAGAAATGTGGGACTAACATTCAACCAATGGCAAGGTGCCACTTGTCAACATGTGAATGGAGGAAGCTTGAGCACATTTTGATCAATGTGCAAGTTTGAAATTTGAATTTGATGAAGTGACATGTTTAGGGGGGATGAAAGATGAGAGTTAGTGCCAGGTTGACTTGTGTAAGAGACATGTAAGAGACATGTAAGAGCTCATAAATGCTTTGTTGGAGGACAAGTCCTTTTGGGGGAGATTTTCAAACTTGGAGGAATATTCCCTTTTTGATGTCATGTTGAAAGTAAATAAGGAATTATTAAATCAAATAAATGATTTAATTGTGCAAGTTGCAAAATCTAGAGGATTGAAGTGATTAGGATTAAATTAATCAAGATTTGACTAATTTAATGAGGGATTAGTTGATTTGACCATTTCAACTTAGATTTTTGGATTTAAATAAATCAAAATGAGAGGAATAATGATTTTAGACTTAATTAAATAAGATTTGATTTATTTAATTAAAGAGGATGGTGTTAGCTTTAAATCAAATAAAGATCAAGTTATTTAATTTAAATGAGATGACTTTAGAGATTAATTAAATAAAATGAATTATTTAATTAAAAGAGGGACTATAGGATTAATTAAACAAAGTGATTTATTTAATTAATATGAGATGATGACTTAGATAAAAAATGATTTATTTAATTAAGAGATGAAATGTGATGAATTTAATTAAATAGAGATTATTTAATTAAATGATTAGTAGAGAGATGATTTAGGATGAACTGGTGTTAGCAAAATCAGGATCAGGTGCATGTACATTTTACGTGTCTACACCAAGGAAAGAATATTTGAGTGGTAAGTTGTAGCACTTGTCATTTATCACTTTTTTTTTTATCTATTTTCCTTTGCTTGACTGAGGGTAAGCACTCCATACATCATCATAGCCATTGCAGAGGTGGAAACACCAAAATGGGGTTTAAATTAGGAAAGACCCTATATTGAACAACCCTTTCTCCCCTTTCTTATGTGTAACCCATGGTAGATCTAAAGTGGATTTGGGAGGATATTAAAGACCTAATTGCAAGATGAAACATTCAATTCTCCTACTTGAAAAATTAGGGCAAGTAGAATTAATCATCAACAAATGAAGCTTTGGAACTGTATCTAAGAAGGAAGAACCTACAAACCAGGACCATGTGAGATATGTTCACTAATTCATGAGATCTACATTCTCTGGACTAAGGCACCACTAACCCTATTCAAGTAATTTGAACCCCAATTTACATGCCAAGTTCCTCTAACTCTGCACCCGTATTTGTAAAAAACAAAACACACTTATGTTTTATAAAGCAAATACCACACTCACATTATGTATTGGTATTTACCAAGCCATAACATGATCATGTTAAGCAATCTTGAACATAATGCAAGCATATTCTATAGAAAACTATTCATTTGGCCACTTTTATGTACACCATTTCCATGTACATGCACATATATGTATTACTATCTTTGGAATTCTAAAGGTAAGATGATCATGAGAGGTACAAGTAGGGGAAAAATAGGTGAAGAAGTGATGCGATTATTATTTATATCAACATCACATGAAGGGATTTAATTAGATGCATATGAAAAGTTAAGTTGAAAGCATGATCAACATAGGAATTAGAGGTTTTCAAAAGTAATATATCATCATGCTAAGGCACAACCACATCAATAACCATAGAAAAAATGGACAAGGAGCAAGAGTACACATAACATAGAGGGATAATAAAAAAATCTATGAATGATGAAATACACATGCATGATGAAACAACACATCCTTAGAGGAAACACCTCCATCCATTTTACTTGTGTTATTATTCATTTATTCAACTAGTAATTTATAGAAAATATGGACAAAATTGGTAAAAAAAATTGTATTAACCAAAAATCCATATAGGCATACAATATTATATGCTGAAAAAGTTATATATATATATATATATATATGTATGTATGTATGTATGTATGTATGTATGTATGTATGTATATATATACATGTATATATATATGTATATATTATGGGTGATCCCACAATACTGGTTTACAATTTTTGGCCAAACTGGACATTAAAATATTTTTTCTAACTAAACCTTCACTTTTGGGCACCTATAGCGGCTAAACCATGATGAATTTGAAGATGATGCAAACTAGTGATTTGTGAAATTTTGTCTGTATATTCTAAATATATTCTTTTCAAATTTTTTGGAATCAGATTGCACTTCTTTTTCCATCTCCTTCGAAAACTAGTTTTTTTCAATAGACAAAATTTAAGGAGTGACACTCACTGTATAATGCATAAATTTTTTTCCATGAAAGATAAAATTCTAATTTTTTCAAATTTAGATTTGTAACTATGATATCTAGTGCTTCCAATTGGTTTGATAATGTTTTATTGAATATTTTTTCCTTAATCAAGTTTTGAAGTCAAACCAATTACAATTCAGACATAGGCGGACCATATAACGCATAACTTTTTTGTATGTATAGAAATTCAATATTATTTTTTTGTTAGATCAAAGACTTCAATATCTGGTGCACTCATATTTTTCAATTTTGTTGGTGTTGATAATCTACTATTTTTCCACATGTGCAGAATAGAGAGCTTGATTTTCAGTGAAAAACTTATGTTTAATAAAACTAAAAAAATAAATACATAATAAAACCAAAACATATTAAAATTATATTTGTTGGATAGCTTGTTCCGAGGACTACCATCATCCAGTTGGGTATGTGAAGTCTCCTCCATTTTCATCCTCAACCCGAGCTTCAAAGCACAAAACTCTGGACTTTTTTGGTGCTTGAGGATGATAAGGTGGGAAAAGGGGGGGTTTGGGCGAACCGGGGGGGTTCAAGGGAACCCCTACGTGTTCACTCAAACTAGGGTTCATTCGAACCCCCTTTCAAAAAATATTTTCTTTGTGTTTTTTGGTGGGAATGGTGGGGCCTTTCATTTAATTGGTTCCCTCGAACTAGGGTTCCTTCGAACCCTATTTTGGTTTGCTCGAACCAAAGGGTTCATTTGAACCCCAAAAACCAATTTTTTTGCATGGGGTCATTTTTTGCAACTTTTCCTTCCTCACTCAAATTGTAAACCACTTTTATGGGTTTACCCTTATATATATAATATAAATATTACATATATACATATATATACATATATATATACATATATATACATATATACATATATATATACATATACATATATATACATATATATATACATATATATACATATATATATATATATATATATATATACATATATATATATGGATATACATATATATGTATATATATAGATATATACACATACATATATAGATATATACATATACATATACATATTGTAGACACGTAAAATATACCAATTCATCCTATACACCTGATCCTGATTTACTATTCATCCTGGATCATCTCCTTTATAACCATTTAATCGAATAACCTTTGTTTGATTAATTTCAACACATTTCATCTATTAATCAAATAAATCAATTTTATCTGATTAGATCATTTTCTTCTATTAATTGAATAAATCATTTTGTTTAATTAATCCTATAGTCCCCCTTTTAATTAAATAATTCATTTTATTTAATTAAGTTCTAAGGTCATTCAATTAAATTATATAAATTAATCTTTATTTGATTTAAGTCTAACACCATCCTCTTTAATTAAATAAATCAAACTTTATATAATTTAGTCTAATATTCATCATTCCTCTCATTTTGATTTATTTAAATCCTAAAATCTAAATCAAAATGTCAAATCAACTAATTATCATTTAAATTAATCAAATCATGATTAATGCTAACACTAATCACTCAAATCCTCTAGATTTTGCAACTTGCACATGAAAATCCATTTAATTGATTTATTAAATCTCTATTTTCATTCAAAAATGCATCAAAGATGGAATATTCCTCAAATTTGAAAATCTCCTTCCAAAAGGACTTGTCCATCCAACAAGGCATTAAAGGCCTCTTACACATCCTTTTCTTGAGCCAAGTGGCATTTAATTCATCTTTCATCTCCCTCCAACATGTCACTTCTCCAATTTTGAATATCCACCTAATAGAATTAATTTGCACATTCATCAAAATGTGCTCCACTTGTATCCACTCACATGTTGACAAGTGGCATTGTGCTATTGGTTGGTCTTTTATCCCACATTCATGCCTTTTGCTCATTCTTCCATATTTCTCTTCTATAAATAGAAGGCTCTTTTACTAATTTGGGATCCACAATCTTAGGAATTTGATCCACAACTTATACAAAGTTATCATCTTCATGGTTTTGAGCAATCTTCATCCATTGTCATCCATTTTTATAATTTTTCATCATTTCATAGCTAGGTTATAGAGAAATTTCATCAAGGAGCATCAATCTTCAAAGTTCATCATCAAGCTTGACTAGGAATTGGGAAAGGGCTATTTTTCACATCAAAATAGCACCAATTTCCCCATGGGATTGAGAGTTTTTTTATTTTGAGCAAGATTAGATAGCTTTTATTTGTGTTCTTCATGTTATTTCTTGTTCTTGATATTTCAAATGAATTTTATGGGGAATGATGTTTCTAACTTGTATAATGGACTAATATTGTGTTTGTTGTTTGTGTTTGTGTAGGTCTAAGATCACCATTCACATTTTGGTGCGAGAAGGAGGGTGAATCTAAAGAAATTAACACATTTTTTCACCATAATTTTGATATTTTTTGAATTTTTGTGTCTACAGGAAACTGCACAACTGCCAGGTCAAACTCTGTCGCTATCAGTCTAGCAGCACTATTTAGCGACGCTTTCAAACTACAAAATGTGACGTTGGAAACCATTTCCACTCAGCCCGACCAACTCAAAATCCAAATTGTGCCGCTTGGTGAAATAACGCCGCAATTGCGCTCATTATTTCTTCATAGAGTGTCAATGACCTCACCAAAGCGTTGCTGACATCCTCCGAACTGTGCTTCCATCACAGACTACGCCATTGGGGTGGGGTAAAAGGAAGATTTCCAATTTTTTCAACATGTGTTTTTTTTCATTTTGATCCATTTGAACTTCTAACTAGTTTTTGACTTTGTTTTTGTAGTTTTAACCAATTTTTGTAGGTTGACTTGATCAAAAGTGAAAGGAGGAAACAAAAGTAAGACTTATTATGACATCTTTATTCTATTGTATCAAGTGTTTTTTAAACACTTTGGGGAGCAATTATAATCCCATTTCTAAGGACTTTGTCATCTTCAAGCTTTTTAGGATTCAATAAATTTTATTTGGGCTTAAAAAGAACAAAACAAAGGCATTAAAAAGAACCTTAGGAACTTACTAAAGTTTGTTTTGGGGCTTTAAAATTGAACAAGAAAATTTCACACTGCAATATTGGTGCTTAAAAAGAATCCATTCTTGCTTTGAGGTTAAAATAATCATGTGCATTTTGTGTTTTGTAATCTCTTATACAAAGTAATATCACTTAAAAGGCATATGCACTTCTCTCATGCCTCATGATGATCTTGAGAATCAAAAGTCTTTTGGCAATATTAAGTTGTATAAACGATTTCCTCTACACTTCAATTTGGATTCTTAAAATTGGACAAAATCTTGCTAGTGTGAGTGGAGCATATTGCATGTGTTCTCTCTTTGTTCAAGTAAACAAATATTGATCGAACTACAAATGTGTTTGATCATTTTTGTTTACCCTTAGAGGGACCTGCCTAAGAGACACTTTTAAAAGGAGAACTCAAAGGTGACTCCAACTAGTTTTTCACTCAGGTTGGTATATAAAAGGATAAGACTAAATTGTCAAGTCCAATGGTATGTAGGCCTTAGTAGTACAATGTCTTTTAGAATGGGGTACTGCCTTAAAAAGTATAAGAGCCCCTAGTAGGATTGATTAAAGCCTTTAGTGGCTTGTTGGATGCTCACAAGGTGCCATTTCCCTGATCGCCCTTACTAAGAACCAATTTGTTTAGAAGCCCAAATCCTTATCTATTTGTTGGTACAAGAACGATCGTTCTAAAGCCACCCACATTTTTGCAGTTCTTGGTAGAGATGGGAAGTATGCCATGGGAGTTTCATGGATACTAAAGTTGGCTGACCTGTAGAAGTGAGTGTCATGGAGGGGAGCCAGTGTGGTCAAGCTTTTAATCATCTGCCAAGAATAAGTGCATCTGGATTTATCCAAGTGGGGATTCAACAAATATTGCCACTTGACTATCCATAGGGTTGTGCATTTTCTTGGAATTGAAACACTTTGCTTGGATCTAAAACATTGGAAAACAAACATTCAACCATGATCAAATTTCAAACCCTTTAGAGGAATTAAATACCTTTGATAGAATTCAAGTGCTATTGCTTTCCCTAGGGATTCTATCCTTAGAGGCTTCTAAGCATTTGAATTTACATATCAATTTTCTCCCACTAAAGTCAACATTAGGTAACTATTGCCTTAATTTCCTTAATTTCCACATAATGGACTTTGTGGGATGAGAAGAAATTGGACATTAGACATTTAGTTTGGAAACTTAATCAAGAAAGTGTTTGTGGTAAAAAGGACTCATTAAGCAAAGATAAGAAACAATTGGACCCCACACATGTGCTCTTCCAAATGATTTCCTGAAAGATCAAAATCTGAAAACCAAAGTCCAAGGTCTTAGTCAAAAAGTTTAGAAGAAATGTTTGTCTATGCTTTATGAATTTAGAGAAAGATTGACCTTCAAATTTTACAAACATGCATTGAGGAACAATCCAAATTTGTATTCATTTTACTATTGTCAAAATCCAACACTTTTTCAAAGGTTTGAGTATCTCACATAGGAAGTATTAGCATGTTCTTCAACACCTAGGTCTAGTAAATAAAGTCTCTCTAAGTCTATTAGGATCAAAATCAAAACACCTTCATTCATCCTCAAACATCAAAATCAAAATCCACCTCACAAACAACTCTTGGAAATATTGAAAAAATCCTTCATGCTAAACTTTGGGAAAATCCTCTGGAAATCAAAATCAAAATCATCTTGTTTGACTAGGTGTGTGTAGACGAATCCTTCTTTACACACTTAGTTAAATAATCATCTTGTGGAAAAAATTACTCTAGGACAACATCCAACCTCTTAGAGTTTATAAGTTAATTATCCAAATAAAATCCAATTAAAATAAAATTAACTCAAATCAAAATCAAAATCCAAAATCTAAAATCAAATCAAAACATCAAAACCAAAGTCCTAAATTTTAGTATCCTCTTCAAGGTTTCCAAAGAGTTCCAATCATTCACCAATCATCCATCTTGCATTATCATCCATTTTTCATTATCACCATGCTTTTTATTCTTAATATCTTAGATTTTTTTTTTGTACCTAAAGTTTAGATCAATCTAAGGAATTAAAGGTTCACCTCCCAGTCCTAAAAATTGATCCTCATTTTATGGTCCAAACTAGATCTCAACACAAGAAGAACATGAAAACAAACAAAGAAGCATCCACTTCGAGTGACTTGAGTCAAACTGCTCCCAAAATAAATCCCATTGGGTCTAGCAATCCCATGATGTATCTCCCTCCACTTCCACAAGATCATCAAGAAGAAGGTGGCCAAGTGGAGGACATCACCAACAATGTTTTAGGGATGACTAAAGATGAGATTATTGAAATGTTCCAAAATCCTGAGACTCACAAAATTGTCAATGCCATGATGAAACTCAATCCCTCACAATACATGCTAGAATTGGCCAAAGAAGGGGATAAACTCCCTTTTGATTTTGATGTAAGCACAATTGTGGAGAAGCCTCTTGGGATTATACCATCGGTATCATCCACACCTCCATTTCAAAGAATCACTCAAACCATCCCACAAATTGCATCATCCATTGCTCCAACTCAACCAATTGTCAACAAGGGGAGCTCATTGTTTCATGCACTACAAACACACCCCTTTGTGAAAAACCAAGACTTGGATGCAAATACCATATTGGGTCAATCCGTCCCATTTAATCGGATACACCCATACATTCTACTCACCTTTCATGACCCCAATGACCTATCCTCTTTTCACACAATACCAACATATCCTCTCAACACACAAACCTCTCTCCCTATGAATTCACAAGGAGAAGGTGGGCTAGTTGGACAAGGGGGAATCTTTAACCCCTCATCATCATCTTTTCCTCAAGGGAATAGACCACCTATTTTTCCACCACTACCACCTTTTCCATTAACATCCACATCACTCCTCAGTTTATGGTTCCCCCCTTTACCAACCATCAATCAAAAAAATCAAAGCAAACCCCCAATCATAAATAAAAACATCATACCAAATCCTTTGATTTTTCCATTGATATGACAATAATAGGTGGAAACCATCCAAGCAACCAAGCAATCACTGCACCGTCCATAAACATGGTCTCTCAAGGACCAAGCATATCAATTGCACCATCCACTACACAAATCCCCATCATAAATACAACAACACCCCTCATCACAACAAAAAACACCATTCCAAATTTTCCACCACCACCACCACCAAGAAAAAATGTGGCCAACCAATATAGAATTACATTGCAAGGAGCTCAACAAGCCTATTAGAAGGCACTTCAACAATTCCAAGCTCAACAAGCACAAAACACGCAAGTTGTTCAACAAGTGCAAGCCACTCAAGCAGGTCAAGCCGCTCAAGCAGGTCAAGTCACCCAGGCAAGTCAAGCCGCTCAAGCAGGTCAAGCTGCTCAAGCAGCTCAAGTAGCACAAGAAGCACAACAAGCGGCCCAAGCTCAGGCTTTCATTGCAACAATAAGTTGCCCAAGTTTCATAGCCTGCCCAAACTGTGCAAGTTGCCCAACAAGCACAAGCTCAAGCCCAATATCAAGCTCAACAAGCATAAGCGCAAGCTCAGTGCTAGGCACAACTGCAAGAAGCTCAACAAAAAGTATATCAACAAGCCCTACAACAATACCAAGCACAAAAAGAAGCATCCCAATTACTATCCCAACAAGAAGCATTGTTGGCACAACAACAAATGCAGGCATATCAACAAGACTTGATTGCACAACAGAGCTTGCAACAAGCTCCCACCAACATACCCAAAACTTCCCCCCATAATTCAAACACCTCAGCCACCTCAAAACACATTCACTCCACCTCCCAATCCGCAAAATGATGTAACGAAACAAATCAAGTTGCTCTCACATCAAGTTCTCGATCTTCATTAAGGGAAAACAACAAAAACACCGATCAATTTGTGCCCCTATCCATTGAACAAGAGTCTTGCAATGGTACCATTCCCAAAGGGTTTTGAAATCCCTAACTTCCACAAATATCGTGGGATAGGAAACCTTGAAGATCACATAAGGGAATTCCAAGTACATTGCATGGAGGTCGCATATGATAATACGTATCTGATGTGGCTATTCCCTTGAAGTTTGGTTGGATCCGCCATGAAATGGTTCTCTCGCCTTCCTCTAGGAATAAAAAAATTACAAGAGATCGTGGATGCATTCATAAAAAAATACACGTTCAACATTGGCATGGGTGTTAGTCTAGAGGAACTATCTGCACTTAGACAAGCTAAGGGGGAATCATTCACTTCCTTCTTGCAACAATGGCTATCCAAGGCCAATAGGAGCAAATGGACCATGCTAGAGGAACAAAAAATTTGCACCATCATTTCCAACCTCGAGAAAACATTGTCATTCCATCTTAAGATGGAATGTATCACCACATACGACCATTTGATCCCCAAGGCGCTCAATATCGAATGAGCCCTTATTGCACAAGGGGGGACACCCATGTATCAAGAACATCAAGACAACCACCCATCCACTATCTATAACAAAAAATGTTGCACGTGGGTGAAGGACAAGAATGCCACTAATGATGGTGTGGTGGATGCCAAGGTCATAATCAATGCTCCAAAAAAAAAAAAAATACCAACAACCACAAAAAAATAATCAAAACAACATGAAAGCTAGCATGGTATCACAACAACCACCCAATAATCAAGTAAACAACTTGAATAATCAAGGGGGGGCACCTCTGCAAAACAAATACCCCCCCAAGTGAAAATATACAACCCTTGGGGAACCAATTGAATCAGTCATGAAGAAATTGGTAAATAGAAATCTCATTAAAATTCCCACTTATGAGAATTATCAAAAGCCCCAAGTGAAACCACCATGGTACAATGAGAACCACCTTTGTGATTTTCATAAAATTAAGGGGCACACAATATCTAGTTGCATGAGGCTAAAAAATTTGATCCAAGACCTCATCGATGACAAGGTCATAAACGTTGAACAACTAGCTAGAAATCAAGACCTTACAATATACACAAATCCGATGTTGGATCATAACAAAGGTAAAAACCATGGAAATACCAAGTATGCAAATGTGAACCATGTGTGGAATCATATTGTCGCATCCATAGATGAATGGGTCACTATTGTTAACATCAAGGGATCCAAAGTTGATTGTGGAGTCACCACATGCGGCAACAAAGTTACCATTGCTGGGTCATCATAGTCACCTAGAGCATCCACCTCAAATCCAAAATCCATTCCTAATGGATACAATGTCCTAGACCAGCTGAAAAGAACCCCTGCTCATATCTCCATGATGGAGTTGTTGAAGATATCACCTGCACATAGAAAAATCCTAGAGGAAGCATTGACTTCATCTAGTGTCTCCGCAGATCTTGATGCTAACTAGTTCCAAGCTATGGTCAGACACATCACCACCCAAAGTCTCCTAACATTCTCCGATCAGGAATTTCCTACCCAACCATCTCATAATCTCACACTCCACCTTGAGGTACTGGTTCATAAAAACAAATTCAAAAGGGTCTTAGTGGATGTGGGTGCAAGTCTAAATATCTGTTTGCTCAAACTAATAATGAATCTGGGATTCTCAGAGGATGCTATTGAAAAGGGTAAGGGTATCACAATTAGAGCATATAATGATTAGGAAAAAATGTCTCAAGGCACTATCCAACTCTATATTCAAGTAGGGCCAATCATCATGGAAACCATTCTAGGTTCTTGACCTTGATTTACCTTATAACATTCTCTTGGGGTATCTGTGGATCCATGGGATGCAAGTTGTCACATCCACTTTCCATCAGTGTGTCAAATTCCCATATCAAAATCAAGAGGTCACAGTCCACGGTGACCCTGAGCCCTTTGCTTACTACAAGAACCTGAAAGAAAAATAATATAAAATTCCCCAAGTCTCAAAGAATAATGAAGGTCCTTCAACCCCATATGTAGACCCAATTGACTTGGCCTCCACTTCTGAGACGAAGACACCTGCCATTCCTGATATCTATGAAATCAAGGTCATTATCAAAGAGAATGGGTGTGGGAATTATAAAATGAAGAAAGTGCTTTCGTAATAGGAGAGTTACCTAAATCTCCTAGGTCTCATGAGCAACCCCAACCAGCTGAAACATCATCCCAAACCTTCAGAGCAAACCCTTCTAGATTTAGATGTTGGGGAGATCTAAGTATGGAAATAGTAGATGAGAAAGACATATCAAGCTTGATATACCAAGAAGAAAGTACCGCACCTGATCTTCCCATGGATGAGAGAAGCAAAGGATTACAAATGATGCTTGGTATGGGCTATAACAGAAAGAAGAAACTTGGATAGAATGAAAATGGTCTTATAGTACCGCTTATTCTCGAGAAGCATATGAGAAATCTTGGCCTTGGATGTACCCTCTGAAGGTGACCATACTTGGCAAAGGTTCCTCGGTTAGAAAGGTGAAAACTCCCCCTCAACTATCAACATCCACTCTTCAGTTACTAGTATCCATAGGTTGAGTGATAGATAGTTTTACCTTTGACATAACTGATGTTTGTAGTAGTGATGAGGACCCCATAACTAACTTTCCTATTCTATTTGAGGATTCCTCCCTTTTCATGATTAGTACCCTATCTTTTGATTCAACCAATCAAACCCATGAAATAAACTTAGTCTATCCCCAACTCATCAATTACAACCAACGGGGACCACCAATTTTGGACACATTTGAAAACGATGAGGTGCTCTCAGAATTCATGAGATTACGAGATACTATACCATATGGAGATCAAAAATTTGGGTTCAACATTGTGCTAGACACACATGCCTATTACAGGGAAACGATTGAATCCTTCAATTGAAAAAGTGAAAATCTGAGAATAATCTCTAGGTCTTTGAGTGAAAACCACAATGTGGCACTCTCTAACCCAAAAATAGTAAAAATAAAGGATGCATCCAATGGTGAAAACCTTTCTGAGGCACCAGAAGATGAAGGATTCAATCTTCCCCTCAGTGCTATTCATCAGGAAAAGTTAGTGGTCTTAGCAGAGAAGTGCAATCCAGTCAACCTGGGAATAGAGGAAACACCACATATCACCTTCTATATAGAATCACTTCTGACAGAAGAGAAAGAACTCGTAGTTGCATTCCTTAAAGAAAGAAAGGTAAACTTTGCATGGACCTATATTGACATGCCTAGGCTTGATCCAAAAGTTGTGTTGCACCACCTAGCTGTATATCCCAAAGCAAAGCCACTGAGACAAAAGCTAAGGAAGATGCATCCCCAGATTGCATTATTGGTTAAGATGGAATTAGAAAAGCTCCTAGATGCAAGATTTATATGACCAATTGATTATCTAGAGTGGGTCTCAAATCTTGTACCTATTTCAAAGCCCACTGGGGGCATTTGCAACTGCACAAATTTCAGAGACCTCAACAAAGTATGTCCCAAGGATGATTTCCCTCTCCCAAATATTGACATGATTGAGGATATGAAAAAAGGACACAAGATGCTATCATTAATGGATGAATTCTTAGGCTACAACCAAATCATGATAATAAAAGATGACTAGCACAAAAAAAATTTCACTTGTCCATGGGGGACATATTACTAGAATATGATGTCGTTCGGATTGAAAAATGTAGGAGCTACCTATCAAAGGGCCATGACACTAATCTTTCATGATATGATTCACAAAATTATGGAAGATTATGTGGATGATATACTAGCTAAATCAAAGAAACGTTGAGATCACATAACAGCTCTAAGTACCATCTTTGACAGGCTAGAAAAGTACAAGGTCTGACTAAATCCAAAAAAGTGTGTCTTCGGGGTATAATCAAGCAAGCTCCTAGGGTACATTGTATCCATGAGAGGAATTGAGCTAGATCCCACCAAAATCAAAGCAATCTTCAAAATAGAGGCATTGAAAACACTGAAACAACTAAGAGGCCTACAAGGAAGACTCCAGTCCATTTGCTGATTCATAGTGCAACTAGTAGACAAGGCTATCTCATATTCTCATCTACTCCACAAGGGGGTAGCATAAAATGGGATGAGAAATGCGATCATGCCTTCAACAAGATCAAGGAGCACTTACTCACACCGCCAATTCTCATGCCACCAATTCTAGGAAAACCCTTGATTCTATACATATCAAGAACAACATGAGCCCTTGGTGCTCTCCTAACACAACATGATGAAAATGAGAAAGAAAGAGCTATCTATTATATCAGAAAAACTATGGTGGGACATGAGTTGAACTACACGTCCATTGAGAAATCTTGCTTAGTAGTTGTGTTTGCCACATAAAATTTTAGACATTACATGCTAGCACATCAAATAAAGCTCATTGCAAAGATAGATCTGATCAAGTACCTACTTTCTAAAGCAATGCTTATAAGGCAAAAAACTAAATGGGTTATGACCCTGATAGAGCATGGAATTGAGTATGTGGAACACAAGGCTATTAAAGGACAAGAAATTGCAGACCAACTAGCAAAGGAACCAATATACTTAGAGAATCCAATTGTGTCAGAGTTCCCCGATGAATTAATCTTCAACCTAAGTGTAGCGGATCACAGGAAAATGTAATTTGATGGATCCTACACACAACATGGGTTAGGAGTGGGAATCTTCTTTATCACTCCACAAGGGGATTGCATACCTAAATCATACAAGTTGTTATTTCTATGCACAAGTAACATTGCATAATATGAGGCTCTTGTCATAGGGTTGAGAATTGCAGTACAATGGTAGATCATGGCACTTAAGGCCTACGGAGATTCATAGCTCAAAATCAACTAGGTAAATGATGAATATCAAACAAAGTATGACAAGTTGACTCGATACAAGAAGTTGGTGGAAAGCCTCAAAGAGTTCTTCATTGATATCACATTTGAGTAGCTACCAAGAGAAAATAACAGAGCGACGAATGCCATGGAAACAATTGGATTGCTATTGGATATCCCACGCAACATCCCAAAGCAAGAATTCCTCATAAAGAAACTTCTCGTACCAGCATTCGAGGTACCAGTGTTTGAATTTGTGTGTGAAATTGTTGGTCCCAGTGATCCCTGGTATCATGATATATACACCTACTTAAGAATAGGAGTCCTCCCTGTTGATATAACCTCGAACCTTAAAAGAGCCTTTGTCAAAAAGTTGTCCCGTTTTGTCATTCTAGGAGATACCCTATATTGTATAAGAATTGAAGGAACACTTTTACGATGCCTAAATGTTGAGGAAGCTTTGATTGATTTAACCAATGTACATAATGACATTTGTGGTTCACATTCGAGTGGTATGACCTTAGCTAAGAAACTGCTGAGGACTAGGTACTATTGGCCTATAATGGAAAGGGAAGCTCATGACCATGTCTAAAGATGTTTGCAGTGTCAGAAGCATGGGGATCTCATCCATCCACTAGCTCGGGAGCTTGACCCAATTGTCACACCTTGGCCCTTTTCACAATGGGGGCTTGATCTTGTTGGAAAAATCACCCCCACCTCATCTAGAGTAGACATAAGTTCATCATCATCACCACCGAGTACTTCACAAAGTGGGTGGAAGCCATTCCCATGACCTATATCATAGGAAAGTAGAAATCAAAGTTCATCTTGAACTACCTAATTTGCCACTATGGTGTCTCTCAAGCCATTATCTTAGATAACAAGACACCTTTCAAAAACCAAAATGTTCGTCACAAGTTTAATATCCAACATCACTTTTCAACTCCATATTACCCCCAAGGAAATGACTAACTAAGGCTACAAATAAGACCATCTTAAAAATCCTCAAGAAAATGGTCAATGAAGTTGGTCGTGATTGGCACCTCTAATTAAATCCCTCTCTATGGGCCTACCGAAAAAGTGTCCACACACCAATATGTGCCACCCCTTTCTCCCTCGTCTACGGATAAGAAGCCATCCTCCCTATTGAGATTGAGCTCCCGTCCCTGAGAATATCATTGTAGAATCTCATCACAGATGAAGAATATCAAGTGTCAAGGTTAAATGAGCTAGAATTACTAGATGAGCAACACATGGATGCCTTAAACCATTTGCAAGTATACCAAAATAGTCTCAAGCGGAGTTACAAAAAGAAGATAAGGAGTCAGACCTTCCACGTCAGAGAACTTGTGCTAAAGGAGAATCAGAAAAATGCACCAAATCTAGGAAGCAAGGGAAATTTTGAACCCAATTGGTTGGCACCCTTCATCATCATAAAGAGCTATAAGTCAGGGGAATATCAGTTATCAACACCAGAAGGCGAGCCTCTATAGGAACCCATGAATAGCTCCTGTGATAGGTCGAATGTGAGCGTTAGAAATCAAGCAACAAGTAAAAGAGTGCAAATAAACAACTTAAAACAACCTACACCTCAAGATTAGCCTAAGTTGGAAACAATGCAAGATAAAAGCAACAAAATGGAACTCTATACTTTGCATTGAGTCGATCCTTTGGTTGGCCCTTCGATTTTTGATGTGTATGCTCCTTGGATGGCAAGTAGATGCAAGCTAAATGGTGTTGTGAGGATGAGTGCAAGTGGATGAAAACAATAAAATGGCTAAGTATAAGTTGAGAAACAAAATTGCAAGAGTTTGGCTAGCAAAATGATCTCCCCCAAAATGAGAGAAAAGAGGGGGTATTTATAAGAATTTTGAGAATTTCTAGAAGAGATGGACGGTTGAGATTGAGCCACCAAATATCAAGATGTAGGGCTAAGGTGAGTTGAGAACTCACAAGTCCTCACATCTTGACATGTGGCATG
Organism: Sequoia sempervirens; assembly: GCA_007258455.2. Taxonomy (NCBI): domain Eukaryota; kingdom Viridiplantae; phylum Streptophyta; class Pinopsida; order Cupressales; family Cupressaceae; genus Sequoia; species Sequoia sempervirens. Next base: position 227,633,880 of record VDFB02000017.1, on the reverse strand, counting down.
GGATAAAGCCCTAAAAGCTGAAGTGGACATGAGGTGGAAGGAGAAGGACATGACATGGAGGGGGGTACAAAGTACCTTGGGATTGGACAAGATCTCCTGATAAAGGAGGTACTTGTCCCCATTTGAGGAAGAGGACAAGTGAGGAATTAAAAATTCCTCAACTATTCTCATGGGAAGATGTGAAGGAATTTAAAATTCCTTAAATATTCTCATGGGAAGATGGGAAGGAATTTAAAATTCCTTAAATGCATTGGGGGATTAAATATGAATTAAAAATTCACATAGGGAAGGGAGATGCCTTGTCATAAAAGAAAAGCATTTAATAGGGTTGACTCAATTAAGTGATTAGGATTGTGCAAGTACTTGATTAGATTAATTAATGAAGATTAGAAGAGGGTTAGATCTCACATGTGACTTGATGTGACAAGTCAAAGATCACATGGGGAAGAGAAATGAAGGATTAGAGGAGGGTTAGGTGGCTAAGAGAGATTAGAGGCCAACTTGCAAAAGTTGGAGGATGTGACACATCCTAATCAAGGATTAGGCATGTGCACATCCTAATGATGGGATTAGAAGAAGGATTAAGATAAGATAAAAAAATGATGGAGGATGTGACATAAGGGGAATTAAATAAATGGCATATTTATTTAATTCAATTGATGAAAGGAGGATTAAAGAGATAAGGTATTATTGATTAAATACCTTAGGGATTTGGTAGAATTAAAGCTATTAATTAAATAATAGTAGTATTACTTAATTAACGAAAATAAGACGAAAGGGGATGAATTTGGATAAATTAAGTGTCCAAATTTAGACGTCTACAGCTTCTATCTCAAAATTTTTTATGCCTAATATTTCAAGATATAAAACCAAAAATACAAAAAAATCAAAAAAATGATAAAAAACAGTAAAGAGAAAAATCATCCTCTAGTAAAAACAACTTCGGTGGCACTTTGGGCAAGTACCTTGGTGAAAACTCGGCAAACAGACACCTTGTGTAAATAAGCACTTTCCATCCACTAGGATCTCCACCACTTGTTTTGCATCATCCATCCATCATGCTTCCATCATCCATCACATTCCATATCTCTATCCATCAGCCGTCCGCATCCGCATCATAGCTTGGTGCTGTGTTCATGTCATGATCCCTCCTATTACTACTCGACCCATTATTAAGGTTAGTTTGTCTTGCCTATATCAGAGTAGTCTATTGCATCATGTTGCCCATGGCATGTTCTCATCGAGTTCGGAATCGTGTATATTCTTGAAGTCTTCTCTAAATTAAAAAATCCAAAAAAATCAAAAAATAAAAAAATCAAAAAAAATCAAAATAAAAAATCCAAAAACATTAGAAAATAAAAAATTCCAAAAACATTAGAAAATCAAATAATCCAAAACATTAGAAAATCAGAAAATCCCAAAACATTTAGAAAATAAAAAAATCCAAAAACATCAAAAAATTGGAAAATCCAAAAACATTCAAAACATATCAAAATCCAAAAATAGGTCAAAAGTCAATCGAAAAGTCAAAAAATAGAGTTGTCTTGTTGAACTACGGGTCTTTGAGCTCTGAACTTAGGCAAGGTTGAACTTGTATCTTCCCCTGAGACACTTAGGTCAGTCCTTTAGGAGTCTATCATAATAAACTGGCAATCCATTTGTTCATGTCTCATCAATAATCGAGTCTGTGTCAGTCGAACTACGTGGTCTCTGTGTGTATAATGTAGGCAAGGCTAATCTTTGATTAGTCCCCGAGACCCCTAGGATAGGTATTTAGGTTAGTCTCTTGGTCAAAATCTCAGAAAACACAAAAATATTAGAAAATTGGAAAATTTAAACATTTGCAAAAATATTGAAAAATATCATAAAATAGCCTCAAAACATTTCAAAAATGCCAAAAAAATCCAAATATTTGAAAAAATCCATCAATCCCATCCCACTTTCACCCACAATAAAAATCCACTCATGATAAATCATCATCATCCCCAACCTTTGTTGAAACAATTGGAAACAAGTCTAGCAGTTCAAAAGAAAAAACTCAAACGTCAAAGTCTCAAGTCTAGGTTAGTAAGTGATGAGGGCCACACTGCCCAAAACCCACATAAATCACAATAATAGATATCAGCTACATATAAAATGCGAGACAAAAAAATGACTTACTTTCAATTATTTTCAGAAAATGAAATTACATATTTAAAGCTTACATGCTACAACCTCACGGGCTCGATTCATTACAACAAAATCAACTTAGAAAAGAAAATCTATTATTTGGAGCCACAATCTACACTATCAGGGCCACCTTCTACAACCCCCACTTAAACCTTTTTATTTTCCCTAATAACCACCCTAGAATGTTCTAGAAAGATCAAATTTCCCCTTTTTTATTGGCACCAAAAGTCCCACCGAATAATTTCTGGCGCAGGAATTTTTTTTTATGAAATTCACTTTTTAGAGGACCAACTATGCAGGGCCATAACTTTTGATCCGTGCATTTGATTCACTATTATTGCATATTGTCAGAAAGCTTTGGATGAGCTCTATAACACTCAAACCCGTCGTAGGTCGGTTCAACCACTTTTGGGATGTTTTGGGGCCTCTAAATTTTTATATTTGAATTTGAAGCCGCATTGGAGAAATTTCCCGAGACAAAAAATTTAATTTCTACCAAATCGTGTAGGGTATTGAGGTGATTCTTTCATGACCAGAGATGTTTTTCAGCTTTGCTCCTTAAGGTAAAATTTCACGTCCATACGAGCTTGTTTTGGCTGACTTACTAAAAATAGTAAGTGTCTATTTTTCGCTATTCCTGATGCCTGATAATCTTAAACCCCTTAAGTGTCATCATGGGACTCAAAACAACTAAAGAAAATAAAAAAAATAATTTTTTTGGGTGATGCAAGATTTCCCTACACCATTGGATGCTCCTGCATCAGTAAGTAAATAGGTTAGTCAACTCTTGGTATTAATAGCCTATCATCTATTCAAATCCCAAATCATCTGATAACATCATGTCCTAGGATGCATCCTTCCTACAATGGACATCAACATTAGGCATCATTGTAGTTTAGTCTTGGCTAGCAGTATGAAGAACATTGGCTTGTTTTTTTACTTGATCTTTGTCTTTTAACTTATTGCGCTCATTCCGACGACCTCTCGATGGTGTCCAAACAAAAGGATTTAGAGAGAAAGGAATGGGGCAATGATTATTATCTTTTTATCTGTTGTGCTTGTTGGATTTTCTTGTAATATAACCTTGGTCATGCCTACTTTGTTTGGTTTGTAGGGAGGGTGTTTTAGGTGTCTTTTGACCACATAGGAAGGCTCTCCTTTCTATGTTTTGGTTTGAGTTGTTTAGAATATTTGAACTACATTCTAAATAGGGTTTTGTATGTCAGGTGTGAACAAGAGTACTCCTATCTTATTGTCGAGTTAAAGTACATCACACTAGGTGCAATGCCATCTGGTCCTTTATACCTTGATGCATCATGCCTATGTGTATTATCAAACATAAGGTAAGTAGCCCTTTTAAAATCCCCATTTCTGATAAGAAAATCATCATCATCATCATCATCATTATCATCTCTAATAATGTAGGCTTGTGGGATCTTATTTCTTCTATCTTCTTTGTGCACTAAAATAGTACCATGATAGTTAATCAAAAGCATCACTAATGCATCCATCCTGCATCCACAAACCATCAACATAACACATATCATATCATATGGGAAATATTGATCATCTCACATACATTGCATTACATTATTAATATAGATTGGTTATTCTAAGCATCTCATAAACCATATATTTGCATCCATTACACAATCATGAAAGTATTACCATATAAACATCGTATCGTGTGCATCATAATATCCTATCATATCATGTGCATCAACACATATGAAGCATCATAAAAGCATCATCACATCATACATGGAAAAGATAATGAAAAAGAAAAGGAATATGTCATAGCATGTCATACACCTCATGATCATCATCCATTAGGTGTATAATATAAATCTCTTAGTCTAAGCATTTGCATGTCATAAGATTTGCCTCAACATCATCATAAAAAGTGCATAGAAAGATACTGAAAAGGAAATGCATCCATCCATCCATGAGCATAATCATACATACATAATATAGAATCATACAACACATCACATCACATAAAATAAAGTCACATATAGAAAATCTCATATAGAAAAGTAAATACATCCATCCATCATGCATAAATAAAATAGGACACATCTCATATATCAACTCATATCATATATATCATCAATAGTGTAACTGTCATGGTACAAAATCATGATCAAATGTGTATGAATCAATCAATGTATACAAACACTCATGGGGCTATAAAAAATGGAGCTCGTGGACCTCAAAAAGAATAGTGCTGATAAAAAATGTGAGCTAGCCCTGATGGTTGCTCCCCTCGCCTGATTGTCTCTTGAGCTGGTCCTACCTCTGCCCTGTCTACTGTGGAAAATATAGCACCCAGGCCGCTTGAGGCACTGCCTGATGATAATGAACCTAATAATACTCTACCTCTCTCACTGCATCCCAGTACATGCGTACCGAGACTGTCTTTCCCTAAGCTATGACATACATGCTCTCTAGCTGTTGGCATTGGTCCACCTCTTGTGCTAACTGTAGCTCTTCAACCTATCTTTTTTGCATATCTTGATCTCTCTCTACTCAAGCCTTATCTCTCTTAACCATCAATGTAGCAACCTATTCCTGAAGCTATTGAATCATTGCATCCCTCTGATCTGGCTGAGGTGGTGGCTATTGCGATTCTGTAGGGGCATCTCTCTGCTGATGCTTGTGCCCCTGATCTCTCTAGCCTTGCTGGTCTGGAGGTGGTCCTCCTCCTCTTACTCCGTCTCCATCTCTGTCTCTGTCCTTGTCTCCACATCTTCCTCACCCCCACCCTCGCCCCCTACCTATTGTCTAGCCTTGAGGTATCTGTTGTGGTAAAATTGTCCTGGGCACTGTCAATCTAATAGGTGGCCTGAACTAGTTGATGTATGCCTGTGTAGTCCTAGGATCTACCTGCCCATGATCATATGGCCACGGCTTGGCAACTAGCTATATAAATGAATCCACCATTCCCTCTGATGGGATTAGCCGACCCCATGTGGTCTCTCTCGTGGTGTGAGCAAAAATGGCAACTTGCCCGGTCCTGAATGTTGCCAAACTGTCTCGCTACCTAATCTGGCTAGTAGCGCTCAATCATCATGTGCTCTCTGCCCTGTATCAATCTATCCTTCCTTGCATAAAAAAGATATTGTACATCATCGTACCATGCGGGTATCCTAAGCGAAGGCCTCCATCTCAATACGATAATCTCATCGATCACCCTCCTCTAGTGAGGGATGCCAATTGCTCCTGTGTGGGGAAAAGTAAGACCACCTCTATAACACCAGATTGCTAGGTCATCCAGCTCCACATCAACCATTGTAACCCATGGGTGAAGCATGACAATGTGCTCCCATGCCCAAATGTGTAGAAGTGTACCCCAGCTCCAATGGTCCTGTTGTCGCAGTAGGAGAACTCGTGCAAATCATGATAGAGTGAGGCCAACATCACTGGTCCCCACACAAAGCACTCCCTCCTATGGAGCATCTGCTCCAAAGCTAGACCCCATCTCGGATTGAAATATTAGCCCTGCCAATCTGGTGCTACGAGTCTTGAGATGATAGCTGCAACAATCAATTAGAAGGTGGACACTTGGCCTCTGTAACACTCAAGCTCGATCTAGCTCTCAGTAAAGATAATTTCATCAAGCTCCATAACCTCATAACATGCATCAATCCCGGTGTCCATGTCATAAATAACCTACTCTCCATGGATGGGCAATTGAAGAATATGCCAAACGTCCTCTAGTGTGACAGTCACCTCACCGGAAGGGAAGTGAAATGATGATGTTTCATTGTGCCATCTCTCGACCAATGCGGTCATCATGTCAAAGTATGTCCCGATGGTGGGTGCGTATGTGATGTACCATAGTTTGATCATCCCAAGGTACTCTTGAAGCAACTCGTGCAATCCAGTCAATTTGCTAAGAATTGGGGATCGATGCTCATGTGAATGAATGGGATCCATGTCCTCTTGCGCTAGTAAAGTTACAACGTCAAGTTTTGTAAAAAATCAGGATCCTGTTTGAAGTTTTCATGACTGAAACATAAAAGGTGTCGCTATTTGCAAATGTGTCATTGTTTGGAAGCTCCAAATTGTGCCTCTGGAGTCCCCAAATTGCAAACTCCATCGTGGCAGCGTTGTTTGACTATGCATATGTTTGACTAAAATCCTAATCTCCAAACTAGCCCATGGCAACGCCATTTGCATATGTGGTGCACTTTGGAGTTTGACCCCTAAGTGCTAAACAATGATGCCACATTGCAGGACTCAATAGCGATGTTTAAGGCTACATGATGTTGATTCTAAGCTTTTAGTAGTGCCAAATTGTGTCATTTGACTAGTTTTACATTCTAAAGCCTATTAAATATGCATGAAGATCGAAAAAACAAGTTGGGTTAGGGTCACATACCGGTGGTCCTGTGCCTGGAAGTCATTGGTACACTCACACTCACTCAGAGATTGTCAGGGAAGCACTCATTGTGCCATCTCGCACAAAGGTCAGAGCTCAAAAGAAAGGAATTTCTAAAGGCTGAGTGTGCAAAAGAATTGAAAGTGACCCCTCGAGGGTTATTTAAGCATGAAAATTAGGGTTTTTTGACCTTGTTTAGCTGTCAAGCTAGGGTTTTGGACCCTCAATCCTATTTTCACCGTACTGAGGCTCATTTTGCATATTTTTTCCATGTTTTGGCACATTTTTGGCATCTGGAAGCCTTTCTAGACTCGTTGGGAAACTTACCCTCTTTTTCTAGACTCGTATACCAACACAGTTCTTATCACTAGGGCAACAATGAGGCATCTGAAAAAATTGAAAACTTTTGAATTTTGATCTCGGCAAGGTTATTCTTTGAACCAACACAATAGGTACATTACTTCAAAGAGGGGTAAAATATACACACGTAAAATATACCAATTGATCCTATACACCTGATCCTAATTTGCTAACACCAGTTCATCTTGGATCATCTCCTTTATTAACCATTTAATCGAATAATCTTTATTTGATTAATTTCATCACATTCCATCTATTAATCAAATAAATCAATTTTATTTGATTAGATCATTCTCTTCTATCCTATAGTCCCCCTTTTAATTAAATAATTCATTTTATTTAATTAAGTTCTAAGGTCATTCCCTTTAAATTAAATAAATTAATCTTTATTTGATTTAAGTCTAACATGATCCTCTTTAATTAAATAAATCAAACCTTATTTAATTTAGTCTAATATTCATCATTCCTCTCATTTTGATTTATTTAAATCCTAAAATCTAAATCAAAATGTCAAATCAACTAATTATCATTTAAATTAATCAAATCATGATTAATGCTAACACTAATCACTCAAATCCTCTAGATTTTGCAACTTGCACATGAAAATCCATTTAATTGATTTATTAAATCTCTATTTTTATTAAAAAAGGCATCAAAGATGGAATATTCCTCAAATTTGAAAATCTCCCCCAAAAGGACTTGTCCATCCAACAAGGCATTAAAGGCCTCTTACATTTCCTTTTCTTGAGCCAAGTGGCATTTAATTCATCTTTCATCTCCCTCCAACATGTCACTTCTCCAATTTTGAATATCCACCTAATAGCATTAATTTGTGCATTCATCAAAATGTGCTCCACTTCTATCCACTCACATGTTGACAAGTGGCATTGTGCTATTGGTTGGTCTTTTATCCCACATTCATCCCTTTTGCTCATTCTTCCATCTTTCTCTTCTATAAATAGAAGGCTCTTTTACTAATTTTGGATCCACAATCTTAGGGATTTGATCCACAACTTATACAAAGTTATCATCTTCATGGTTTTGAGCAATCTTCATCCATTGTCATCCATTTTCATAATTTTTCATCATTTCATAGCTAGGTTATGGAGAAATTTCATAAAGGAGCATCAATCTTCAAAGTTCATCATCCAGCTTGACTAGGAATTAGGATAGGGTTATTTTCCACATCAAAATAGCACCAATTCCCCCATGGGATTGAGAGTTTTTTTATTTTAAGCAAGATTAGATAGCTTTTGTTTGTGTTCTTCATGTTATTTCTTGTTCTTAATATTTCAAATGAATCTTATGGGGAATGATGTTTCTAACTTGCATAATGGACTAATATTGTGTTTGTTGTTTGCGTGTGTGTAGGTCTAGGATCACCATTCACACATGTATATATATATAAGAAATCCATATAGGATTACAACAAAGTAATATAGGATTAAAACAAATCCATATAGGTGTATAATATCATGTATATCTATCATACAAAAATATATGTACTAAAATACCATATAAGAATACAACAAAGGACCCTAATGTAATCATTTCCCTCTAGGGGAAGGGAAAATATCATGAGCCACCTTTGACTATTGAGTGGATGGAGAGGCATACAATGATCTGTTTTCTTTAAAACCAACTAACTCGACCTCCTATCTAAATATTTTTCGATGTCCACCTAATACAATAAAAAGTATACACATTAATATAAAAACATGAATTATTGAATGAGATATAATGGAATAATCACTTATTGTGATCTCATAATATTTTGAAGTGATTTTTCCTCCCTTCATCTATAGGAGGGGAAGGTTCATGAATTGGAGTTTTGAAGCCCAATGAAAAAAATCAAGATTTAAACTATAAATGGGTATTATTAAAAATTTTAATTAATAGAAAAATAAAACAACAAATAGAATATAAATTTACTAATCCTGTTCATACCTCTGTCAAAGGAATCAAAGATGATAATGCTACAACAACACCATGCTCCAATGTGGTATGAATACCATGAAGTTCGTATCGACTGATTCATCAAATAAAAATGAAACAACATTATTAAAATTTACCTAACATTATTTTACTATAAACATTTAATGATTAAAATTAGTCAAACTTATCTTAGTGTATGATGTATGACCACTTTGACTAACATATCTTATGTGAAGGCCCAACATTAACCTACTCAACATCCAATGTGAGTTTTGAGATTATAATTCATATAAGGTTAAACTATTTTCATGTACTATATTTATTAATTCTTTAATAATTAAATACCTATGGACTTGACATCATCATGTAATCTGGAGCTAGAGGGTTATTAGATGCAGGGTGAACACTCTGACTCTAAAATTTTATTACAAGCTAAGTGCATGGATCTGTGACACAATTTTGGTACAAAATTACAAAAAAAGCCCGTAGTTTAAGCCATATTGCACTTGCCAAATTTGGAGAGCGCCAAATTTGGCGCTCTCCAAACGAATTTACCATTTTTGTGCTCGCCAAATGGCTTGAATTTTGCAATGAATGTTTGTGAACTCTTTTGGAATGCATTTTTCTAAACTCTTTGATTTTCTCTTTCTTTTCCAACGAAACTATATACATTTAAGTATATATTTCATGTATATAGTTTCAGGATTTTTGAGAGTGGTTTCCGATCTCTAAGAGTTATAATGCAAATTCTAGTTTTTGGAAGATCTTAAAAATTTTAGACTTAGTCAAATTTCCGTAATCAACATGTCAAATTTTAGTAATCAAGAGGTCAAATTTTAGTAGTCAACAAGTTGTATTATCTTTCTCTCCCACTCTCTCCTTCTC
>VDFB02000017.1:227607595-227624047 GCA_007258455.2 Sequoia sempervirens | reverse complement strand
CAATGTAACATAAATCTGATCTAAAAAGTTCTCTTATGCATCATAAAATATATCATAAGAATCTCTTACATCTTAAAATGTCATAAGATGCTCTCAAAACCTCTTACACACATCATGATATATCTAAAATGTATCCAAGGATGCCACATTAAATTGGAATGACCATTTCTACATGTGAGAAATAATAATAAACAAATATAAACAATACAAAAATTAGGATAAAAGGATTGTGATACATTTCCCAACAAATATAGATCTAGAAAACCCTACTAAGAGTAAATTTTGAATAATTATTGTCAAGTTTACCAAAAAAATAAAATGGAAAATGTGATCCCTATGGGTTAGTCAAGGATAATCCAATGACATGAATACATATAAGCATGATTAACATAGTTCTTAAAGAGTAGATGGAGTGGAGTAGATCAAATCATGGCCAATTCAAATAATTTAATATTTTTATCGATAGAAATAAATGAAAATGATAGATCACTTGGCCTTATGACCAAAGAAAGAGTGCGAAATGGATAAGACTATATAATCTATGCACCTAAAAAATAAGAATTTTTTATAGTCAAATATAAGAGTAAAATTTAGAATATTTTCTCTTCTTTTCTCTAGGTCAAATTTATCAATATTGGTCTAGTCGATAGTTCTAAAATCACTCTATAACCATGAAATTAACTATTAGTTATCTTTGGATTCTACATTTGGTGAAAAATATAAAATAAGATAGTATGATCTCTCACATTGAAAAGAGATTAGTATATTTTATAGTTTATTCTTAATCAAATCCAACTTTCCTTGGCATGTTATAACATGTAAAGATGTCGAATCAACCAAATTGATTATTGATTGATGACAAGATAGAAATGCTTAGGAATCCTTTTTATTGCTTCTTTAATGCAAAAATCCAAATGCGTTTTTATAAACCTTTCGTTCTTAATGCCTCATAGAAAGAGTCTAGATCTTTCTTCCATGAGCGGTTTATTAAATTAATGAAAATGATATATTTTTATATAAGCACATAACTATAGATCCGACAACATATACATAGTTGGTTCTAGGAAAGAAAGAAAATGGGGGCTAGTTAACCATGTTTGAATTTTTAAATTTGAATTTGGGTGGCTTAAATTTATTCTTGTAAGGACAACCCTATATCCATGGACTTGACTTAGGATCAAATAGGTAGAATAGATCATGAAAAAAGCTAATCAAAGGATTAATGTATGAATCAATATGGATAACAAATAGATAAGAAAAATGTATATGGGTGCATGCACATAGAAGTAAGATATGCCAATTAGCATACTACTATGTGTTAGTAAGGATAAAATAGAACCTAGGTAAATGAGATTGAATTTGCAAAAGACTGTTCCATTTGTCATCATGTACAAGTGTCGATACATTACTTCAAGTATGCACAAAATAAAATAAAAAATGTACCAAAATACATTTAACCATTAGAAGGATATTAATTTTATAATTGTGAGTTCTTTATTGTGTTGATGAAATTTCCTTTTTTGACACAAATATTTATATTTTTGTATTCGAATAAAAAGCTAAATACTATTGAAATTTTTGAATGGTGATACTTGTATTGTATAGATGTATTCATATTGTCTAGAGTAGGATTCTTACAATTATTTATAATTTATTGGTTAGAGAATAGTTATATATATTCCCAAATTGAATGGTGATAATATATTTCCTAAAATAGATGCTTACAAAAGTCGTAGCAAGTCAAGCATGTAAGTTACATATAACTATAATAATATTATTTTAATGTTTCAAAAGGATAATATCATCATGCAAATCTTCATGTATTTGAACTTGAAATTTTATAGTTGTCATTTATGTTGTATTTATTAATGCTTGACAACATAGACAATATATTACAAAAAAATACACACAAACAAACAATTAAATTAAGGTGAAAACATATTGTACGAAATAGGTTCCTAGATTTGTATTAGAAATGACATATATGTCATCCACTAAATAATGCATACATCATGCAATACAATAAATCAAGCATAAAAAATATAAGAACTACTTTGCACAATTTATGCACAAAATTTAGATTATACTTATCAAGTATTTATGTTTAAATGTTACCAATTGTTTAGAAATTATAATACCATTCATACAACATTACACGAAAAAATGTTAATACCTCAAATTGCAATGTTAAAGTGTTGTACAAGATGTGTTGTAACTATAATGTTATTTGTCATATATTTGCACACATATACTAGATGTCAAATGATTGAGTACCAGAAAAAATATAGTTATTGAATCTATTTTATAGTTTACTATGGATGATTTACATAGTTTTCAACTATCTCTAATATGCAAGTACTAGTAAAAACAATATCTATATGTGCAATTGAATAGTTTATAGGCACCACTATTTAAGGTTTATTAGACTTATGCTGCACAATTTTTGTATTTGATAGTTAGTCTTTTCATAAAACCTTACACCAATAAATTTGTAAGTATCAATGTGTATCAATCATTCCATAATATTATAAATGATATTGTTTCTAACATGACTGATATACATAATAATATTCTCATTCTTATAATAGTAATTGCTATAACAATCATAAATATTTTAAATTTTGTAACATTGAGTTAATTATACATGAGTTTGGTAACAAACAACCTATTGCCAAATAATATGGATTCAAAGGGTGAATGATAGTTTTGGACCCTAGTTTATTGCTTTTCATTACTTAGTTGGCATATGCTACTTTGCCTATGTAGTATTACCTAAGTTACAAAAACATTTAATACATTTAGTCTTTGGTACATTCGACAAAAGCTTACAAATTACAATGACCACAAGTAATAATGTTAGAAAATTGTTTATCTTTTCTGCTAATGATTCTCCTTGCTTGGATGAGTCTCCATGTAAATAGTAGGGATAATGCCTTCTATATTTTCCTTTTGAAAATGAGCAAAGCTGAACTCAACATCTTTTGTGTCTTCCTGTATTTCTTCCTTTGAATTGTCACGAGCACTTTGATGAGAATGGTAAGAAGGTGAGGGTGCATCCCCCTCAACATCTAAACATTCATGTTCAGATTGTTCTAGATTTTTTGCACTTGTGTGCTTGCGAAGTAGATGGAGTGGAGATGATCCTTCAAGGGGAGTAGTTTGTCCGCTTGATAGATCTCCCTGCTTTCTCATATTTTCCCTAATATTCTTCTTAGCTCTCTGGTGCCACTTCTTCAATGAGTTCGCTATTCTTTCATTAAATATGGTTGTTTTCATGTTTGTCCCTAGCTGCAATCATAAATCCCATATTTCATTTTACAGTGGCATTAAAGAGAGCAGAAATCAAATGTGTTTCATTCTATCTTTATTAAGTGTCAGATACATACCTGTGTAACAAGAGCATAGAGAGGGAGAGTTACATAGCTACATAGTATTTGAACTCCAATCCTAGTCATTAACAAGTACATTTTAAGTTAAACATATTGTGGCTCAAGGAGTATGTATAATATTCACAACAAAAAAAATTGGAAACATTTTGTAGAATTTTTTTAACATTACATCTGTTCGTGATATTGCTATCAGGATTCAATCGTGTAGTTTTATGATTCAAACTTATTGACCCATGTTTCATGAATTTGATTCGTAAAACTACACAGTTGAATCTTGATAGCAATATCACAATTTGACACACTGTGGAAAATACCTCCTACTTATCAATTACATATGTTTCATAATTCATGATGATAATAGATCACTTAGTATAATCCTAAACATTAATGTTAAAAATCTTCTTCCAATTTTTTCTTCCTAATCCTAAGGTACTGTGAAAAGATTTTCCTTAGAGGAGTATTGCCTCTTCAAAGCAATTTAACACATTAAATAAACTTACCCCAAGCTTATTCTAACTACAATATCTTGCAGTCGTTCATGGAAGCAAGATTTCAGGCCATACTCATACTGCATCAATCATAACATATTAATATATGTGATTTGCTAAGGTAAAGAAAATTGTATCAAGCCAAGATTTGAAATTAATTAAAAGTATATATGAGGATATTTAGATGTAAATGTTTCTTCCTTACCCATGCCCAAAAGAAAAAAGCCATTTGGAAAGCGCTCTGCATAATGAACATTCTACGATTACAGTTTGTGAAGCATAGAAAGATTATAGAAACAGAATTATTTCATAAAAACTTGTCTAACCTGAAATAGCGTAAAATGAATGAGATAGAGAATCAACCGGGGTCGACCGAACCAAAACAGTTGATCAGTAGGTTTCACCACTGGAGCTCCTTGCACAACAGGACTTCTGTCTTCGATATCTAATGCCATTTTTGTTATTATAACTTGCAGCTTTGTTCCCACTATCAGAAGAATCTGTAAATCACAAATATTTCAGTCTTTCTAAATTACCATTCAAATCAAAGATTTGATAACTCCACATTGCATAGTGTAAAAAAGGTACGATGTTTTTTATGATGGACATTTGGAAAATTGTAATATTGTCTATTAATTATAGAAAAAGTGTGATAGAGGGTGTGTCTCAGCATTTGATTTGTTGTTAATAAGTAATGTTTACTCTACAATCATTGATCCTATGTAAATAGGAGGTGTGGTGTTTATTTAATTATGTGGATTAGTTTATTATCAATAAAGTATATGTAATGATTGTGTAGAGTTAAAATTGCTTAAATTATATTTTTCATTCTATGCTTTACATTTACTTTATTGACTGTCTTCTTTATTATGATTTATTTTTTAATTTTTAATTTTAAAAGAATTCAGATGTGTGTGGAACCATTCAATTCAGAACCTCTCTAATTTCAAAACCTTTTTTCAATATGTTTATATGGATTTGGGTCCTTCTTGCTTAATCTTATCACAACACCCCTAGTCTACGTACGAGTACCCTTTTGCTATTATCTCTCACAATTCTAAAGCTAAATCTATTGCCAATATTGAATTAAAACACCCAACTCACCTCACAATTTTCTCTTAATGGTTAGCTTGTCAAAAGCACTAGTTATAAAAGTTCCCATTTTTATTCATTTCAACTCTACTTACAATCTCTAGTATGCTTCTACAATGCTTTTATATGTACTTCTTCAATACTAAGTTTCTACAATGCCTCATCCATTTTCATGAACCTCCCATTAGCACTCCTTGAGCTTCCATCATGCATCTTCCCTCCATTGCATTATGCACACTTCTACCACCCTAATAACCCTTTAGGTTTTTCCTTGCCTACACCATTCAAATACACCAATATGACACCCACACTCTAGGATTTCCTCACACTAGATTTATTGTCATAGTTGAGCTTAAAACATGCTAGGTACCATGTCTTTTACAACCAAGCACTTAACCATAGCACCCAAAATTTTCTCCAACATATTTTTAGATTCCACAAGCACCATAGGGAAGTAGGGTATTTGATGAGAAAATCCCAAAATTCATATGATAATACAAGAAAGGATATGAATGTTTGGAAAAGGTCAATAACACCTAGTCAAACACTAGTACTTATAGAAGGTCATTAGTTCCCTAATTAGACACTAGTATCCAAAGAGAATCATCAATGCTAGTATTAAAAACTAGCAGCCACAAATGATTGGTAGTTACATATCATCTGACACTTCCCAGATCCACCTACAATCTATAGTTTTAGTCTATGCATATTTAGAATATTGCATTTTTTCATATTAGGTTATATAGTTAAATTAGGTCAATCATTACAAATCATTTACAATTCATTCCTAATACTCAAAAGGATCGGATCCAGGTCTGATTGGCTCACATTTGAGGTTGATAGTCAATCTTTGTACCTTGTTGAGTTGCATCCGAATGAAATACCCTTAGAAAAGTGGAATTGATACTAGATTCTTTGTATTTAGAAAATCATCCATCAACCCTTGCATTTTTTTTATGTTTCACTTCCATGATCACCCATGTCCTCTCTCTATTGCACTAAACATACCAACATCACTCTAGGAAATCCTTTAAGGTTTTCAACGTATATCATTTGTATACATCATTATCACACTTGTAGTCTAGGATTTGCACACAATTGATATATTATAATATTTTAGGTTTAATCATAACATCTATGGGTCTAATTGAATTAGTTACCTAACCTTCTAGACCATATTTTTTCTTCCCCCAACACTTTGATAGGTTGTTCTACATAATTACTAGCTCATTTTTTGTTTCTACAAGCACTCCTAAAAGCTACAGGATCACATGAGAAAAGGATACGAATATTAAAAAATATTACTAATACCCAATTGAACACCAACACCCATATCAAACTCTAGTGCCTAGAGAAATTCACCAATGCCCCTATAGGACACAACACCTGGGAAGGGTTACTTGAACCCATGTTGGTCATGACAATACCTATCAATTCATTAGTATTTGCATATTTTTTGAGATCCCTATACAAATCTAGAAAACCTCCTAATTTCTTCTTCAATCTTCTTCTACCTTGTAAACTACACAATACATCAAAATAAACACCCTTTCTTATTGCTATTAATAATTTTCCTTATAGTTTTCATTTATAGCTCCTAATCAATTCCATATATAATATTATTTTAGTTTATGTAAAGCTAAAATTATTTATTTTTTTGTTCTTGAAAAGAAACCATATTAGTTTAATGCATAAACACATCATAGAAGTTAAATTATGCATATTAAAAAATTAAGGATAAGGTACATTTTAGTTTCCTACATATGGATTGTTCTAGTAACAAGAAATTTCATAAGAATATCATGTGCTTAGTTCCAAAACCATTTATGTTTCCTTTATAGTTCTAATTACTTCATTCAAACTCAACCAAGTAAGTGAAGTAAGTATTGTGTTCACTTACAATCAATGGAGTGAATGACAACCAAAAGAATGTGAACCATCCTGCACATTTAAGTTTCATGCCTATCAACCCCTTACAAAATTAGAATTAATACACACAAATAAATAGAATGTGCATTAGCTTTACCTTTCCTATTGAGAAGTAGAAATAAGATGGCAAAAATCCATAGAGGTGGACTGCAGACAATGACATGAATTATTCAAGAAGTTAGTTTTAAGTTAGGGAAATGGATGAAACAAAATATGTTTCCACCACACTTAAAATACAATTATGAAACACACCTGATAGATACAACAACACTAAAGTCATCATCCAAAGACCTCTTTATATATCTTTGAAAATCGAATTTACTATGTGGAGCAAAATGAGCCTGCAAAATTAAACATGTGGATAACTACACATTTTTTCTAATTATACAATATTAAACTTTAAAGGTATGGCCTAAGAAATTTTACAAGTATGAAGCCATGGCGCAATGTTATGTAATCCACTTTGGGCACAGATCTAATGAATTGTCTAAAAAAGCCTACCTACAAATCCAAGAGTTAAGATTTTAGTATATAGGAATTACAATGAGGGTAGATTTAAAATAAAGAAAGACCATTTAGATTTTTAATATTACTTACAATCCAAGTGAGAATTGGTGTTGTGGACCAAAGGCTCATATGCCTTCTTCCAAAGGTAGTTTCACGAGTAATTCTAAACTTCGAAGGATCTGCAACATAAGAATTATATATCAATTATTTTGAAGTCCAAGGATGATCTATAGCAACAAGTTAGATTTTTTTAAGTTTAGCCCCATCAACTACTTTTTGAAAACATAGACCATTAAATTTAGATTTTATTTTTTATGTAAATAAAAGTATATGAAAAAACATGTTTAATTACATAAATTACTTTCAAATTTCAAAAGAATCTCAAAATTCTAAACAAATTTCAAAGTTTCTTCCAACTAAATTCTTAAATACTTATATAGGAAAAAAAACTTAAATCTAAAATTTCTTTTCTTTTCTCTATTAAATACATCTTATAAACAATTGAACCAAATAAATTAATCTAAAATTAAAAATAATTTATTAACTAACATACTAATAAAAGAACTTGCACCTAAGAGATATCAATTATAAGCTAACAAATTTAATTGAATATAAAATATTATTTAAAAAAAAAAAAACTTAATAGAATATCTCTATATAAGTATAGAGCATAAGCCCACAATCAATTACAAATATCCAATACAATAGATTATATTTAGACATTTATTTGATATATCAATTGTTTACTACTTTTTCATGAATTTTATTCAATTTACAATTGCATTTACAAATATATTTTAGTTATTACAATGATATTATGTAAACATCATCTAATTTAATGGTTAAACAGTCAATAATAATTTTGCATCTCCTCCATATCAAAAAAACAGTAAATATTTATCCTATTGATAGTTAGGAGGTATTTTTTCAGAGCATGTCAAATTATGATATTGTTATCTTCAACCATGTAATTTTTTTAGTCAAACTCATTGACTCGTGAAATATTGGTCAATGAGTTTGACTCAAAAAATGAGTCAATGAGTTTGACTTGAAAAACCACACAAAATCTTAATAGCAATATCATAATATTTATCCTATTTTTATTGGTCAAATTAACTCTACAAGACAACCTTCAATCCTTTTAAATCCCTCTTCACAAAAATCATTTTTCATTTCATGACTTTTTATTTCCATTCTACATAATCCTTCTATTACTGCAAATATTTGTAGGAGATAAAAAACGTTTATCCACTTAAAAAACGGCTCTAGGAAAATTCACCTCCAGCAATTCACCAGATGGAAATTCACCACAGCAATTCACCATGGGAAAATTCATCACCGTCAAGTAAAATTCAGCCAGTAATTCACCAAAAAATTAACCGCATAAATATTTTTTACTATATATTTCCAAAACATTGATTTTAGTAAGTTAAAAATATTAATACGGTTAGCAGTGCAGTTAAATTTTTCTACGGCGGTGAATTTTCCCACGGTGAATTGCTGGCGGTGAATTTTCCGTTGGTGAATCACTGCCCACAGTGAATTGCTGGCAGTGAATTTTCCATCGGTGAATTGCTAACAGTGAATTTACCATATGCTTTAAAAAAAGTATAGAACATGTTCCTAGCCCTCCAAATCTTTATAAAAGAAAAAACCAGTTTCCCTCATAAGAAATAGAGCTAATGGAAAATCTTTAACTAACCAGTAGAAAGCTCATGATTGGTCTCTTCCTCCCATGCTTTCCACTTCTTCATCTGCACAAATCAAGTTATAACATTTTTTGGTCCATATAAAAATAACAGGAAGAGGCTTATTGACTCATACCTTTGCCCATCCTAACGTCATGATTACGATGCAAGACAAGACATGAAAAACGGCCAATACGAAAATGAAGATGTGCAATTGACTGAGTCCATCTTGTGATATGAGAGGGACCTTCCCCTGCATCAATAACACACCACAGCCACTTAATCTATTTCCTTAGAAATACTACCACTCTGTATGAATACTATGCATAAATACTTACTTTTCTAGCACAGTGACCAGTCGCAGCCTGTTCTGTTGCCAAGGTACGTCTTAATGGTGTTTCTGAAGGTAAGAAGAGGACCTTACGACGGTGCCCAACTGATGAAAACTTTTCAATCTCGTCACGAACAGTGTCTGCTGAGGCCTCCGTCTTTGAACAGGGAAGCAACGAGTCTCCTAAGCTCTTAGATATACAAATCTCTGAAATTGGCTTTTGCCCAATAGTAAGAAGCAGCGAGATAAATCCCAAAAGCATCAGTTCTGCATACAGCTCAGAAGAATCAATATAAACCTCTTTCTAAGTAATTCGGGCTCAGATTGATCATGACATCAGCAAATTATTCACCTTCTTTGACCTTATCTAGTGCTTTGCCCAGGGATTTCTTTCGGTGTTTCTTGAGCCACTGCATACCAATTCAATCCAAACTTTCAACACTATTGCATGTAATATCTGGGAATACGTAAAGATTGCATATAATTGCAGATACATAGATACCTTGGAAAGGAAACGTATAGCTTGTTCGATTAGTATGGAAATAAGTACAAAGCCCAAGACAACAATGGCCACAGCCCAAGTGGGCGTTTGTTCTAAGGATCGAGAATCTGCATCACCCCCTCCTGCCACCATATCGAAATAATTGTTTCTATTTTCTTTTGATTGTCAGTTCAACCAAGTGTATGCTTTTATATTCCGCAAAGAAACAAGTAGGCGTGAATGTCAATCCCGATCTATATTAGACGACAGTTTGAGTATCTCGTGTAGATATCAGATTTTTATTATTTATGATTAAAGTTTCATTCAATAATATTTTATCAATGAATAGGTGTCTCTATTATCATATATAAAATAATGTTAGATATATTTGAAGAAAAGGTGGGTGGAAATAGTCACACATTGAAAGTCCAAATGGAACAAAACACAATTACATAACGTCATTATGCAACGAGAGCAAGAGCACTGGGAGTAGGTGGTGAATCTCGGTCATTTGGATTACCCCATATAACAAGGTCTGGAGTGTCTTTAGGAGGGTCCCACCCATCATTATCCTCATTATCATTTCCTAAACAAAAGAAATAGCAAGAACCAACTAAAAGTACTTACTAGTGTCTAGCTAGCCAACAGTCTCATAACCAAAAGTCGAGGGAGAGACAAGCTAGCAACTTGTGGATTATGACCATCTTTATTGAGCACAATCTCTTCTCACATGAGGCAAAGAGGCCTGAGAATGAACATCTTGATTGCCTTAGGCAACTTGGCTATGTCCTTGACGGCATACGGAAAATTCACCATCAGCAATTCACTGATGGAAAATTCACCGCGTGCTATGACAATTCACCGCAAGAAAAATTAATTGCAAGAATTTTTGGCGGTTAATTTTCGTGGCGGTGAATTGCTGGTGGCAGTAAATTTTCCCACGGTCATTTTCTGTCAATGCATTGTTGGCAGTGAATTTTCCTAGAGCCATCCTTGACGACACACACAAGGTGGAGACCAACCTTAATCGGAGGTGATGAGGAACCCTAACAACAATACACAAGATATTACCCCAAAGATTTAGTAGCATCTAGAGGCGAGCAACCTCAAGTACAACTTTATTGACTTGCACTTAAATTTGCATAAGCACATTAGAATAAATCATGGCTTCAAAATAAATCAAGAAATTATGATCAATAAAACATCCAAAAAATAGTAGCATTTTTATCTTTCCAAATGCTAAAGTATATATAAAAGGATTCATTCCAAAACTTTTCAATAATTGTTATCAAATTTGAATAAACAATCTACTTGAACAATACCAATTCATATTGAAATAAAAAATTCTTACTAAACATATTATAGACCATAATATTCAGTAAAATAATGCACATAAATTTTTAAAATTTTATTAAAATTATGAATATCAATGTTAGCATCATTCTAAATCACAATTAAAAATATTACCAACTATTTGAAATTCTTTATTTTATTATTATTTGTATTAAATAATATATAAAGCGTGACAAAGACTGCAGTATATCAAAATATGGAACAAGTCAAATATTTAAGCGATTACAACACACACAAAAAGACAAGAGGTGTTAGTTATATTTCTCTGTCCGGGCAATAAAATCAACCCGGCTTGGACTTAATCAGTTTTGAAATTTTCAAGGCACTTTTTAATATTTTATATGCTTTTGTCTAAAATCCTTGAGTCAAACATTTTATCTTCAATTGGACTTTGTTGTTTGATGTGTTACTTTTGTTTTCAATTCAATATATTTTAGTGTATAAGTTCATAGAATCTCACCACTATTACGTTTTTTATTGGCTAGTTTAGATTTTAAATGAATTGTATATAAATTGAATTAAATTGCAGATATTATTATTATTTTTGGAATTTTTTTTTATCTAGAATGCATATATTCTATTTGAATTTTATTTATTTAAGTTGATTGTATTAAAAAATAGTTTTTTGCTTATTGAATTATGAAAAAATATTTGAATTAGATATTATGATATGATATTCAAAGATAAGTCTTAGATCATTTAAAAGAAGTAATCAAACAATCATAAACAAAATCATTTAAGCATCTTTCATATGAAGATCGCGTAGCATTTTTATATTTACATCAGTAGATACAACATTAGACATATTACATCTTGCATATCTTTAATATTTTCAAACTCTTCTACAAAATAACACTACAGGTTTGATTAAGGGATAAGAATGTCTAAAAGTTTAATCTTTCCACAAGAAACTCACAAAAGTGTTCATCAATACCTGACATATCAAATATCACAATGGAAATGTGAAGTTTGGGGCAATTGATAGTTGCAAATTTAGAATCATGGCAAACAGGACGATATTGTATGTGATAATATTTGACAATAGACTAGACTATAAAGACACGTATACTAAATAATTTATCATTTATATCTATTTTTAAATTTTAGGATTGGTCATTAAACACACTTCTATGAGCAAAATTAGTGACATCAACTTATATCATCATCAAGTTCTAAGCTATCCTAATTTTCTAGTTGTACTTTGTTGATTTATTAGACTCAACTCTTTGTACTTTAGGTTTAATTTACGCTAATTGTTATGTATTGTTTGTTAGACCTAGATAATTTAAAATTATACAAACCTCAATATAATATTAGGGTTTCATTTATTTTCCTAACATTTTGGTGAACCATGAATTTTCAAACCTCTCAAGATTTTCTCCTTTAGTTTAATGCCTTCTTCTTCATTATATTTTTTTTATACAACATATATAATAACATTTTCATATCTAAACCTTAAGTGTGTTAACTTTATTCTAAATTTATTGTATGTAACTATTTGCAAGACATCGACCAAGCTCTAGTCTTGTACCTGGGATAAGTCCTAAATTAGATCCAATTGTTTCCCTACTTGAAATTGAAGTTGTCATCATTATACTTTTGAATACAACAATCAAGGTAAATGCAAAAAGATGGGGGACCAAAAAGTGGCCACACCATTTTTTGGCCTCAGATAAGACATAATGTGATAGCATATTTTTAACATAAAAAGAAAACAACAAGAGGTCAAGCTCATTTGAACTCGGTCTCTCACATGTAAAACAACAAACTGTAAAGTTTGAGGAGTGTGCTCACATTGTGCAATTATCATATCACCACCAATTCACTATTGGATCACTGCCAAAATACTGCCACAACATCCCTGAGGTCAAGGAGGTAAGTTTTCTTCATTTTTTAGTGTAAATTTTTAATTAAATAGCTAGATAGAAATGGTTTTGAGTCAATTTTGTTAATTTCTATGAATTCAAAATCCCCCACCAATTGATGAAAACCCTCATTCACCAATTCATGAGAAATCTGGTGAAGAACAACCATAAAAAACTCGTCTGATAATGCCTCAACATCCTCTCGAGATGCAATAAAACATATTGGAGAAAGTAAAAAATAATAAGAAAGAACTTGAGATAATAATTGAAAAGTTGAGAGATCCAGTAGTAACAACCTCCTATCAGTCTACTCTCACCACTTCATTAGAATCTATAATCTCTCACATAGATTTTATGAGTGGAAAAATTGACACTTGGTTAAGCAAGATAGCAGAAGAAAGACAATATTATGCTAACAAATATCCTATGAATAAATAATACTGGAAAAAATATTGAAATCTAACTTGTGTGCATTGTTCATTGACCAGAGAACTAATGTATTCCTACATGACACTTGCAAAAGTGTCCCCATCCATTGGTGCCACCACCTAGGGATAAATAATATTTTTTTGGATATGTGGTGGATGGTTTTTGGCCATCCTTCATGTAATAAAAATGAGGTCCTGCTGTTATTTTTGGAGAAACTCTATTGCAAGTTTATCTTAACAAGATCCAAAACTACTTTGATATGTGGGAGTTCTAGGGTAGAGATGGGGGCACACTGTATCTAAAACTAGGAACTAAGACCCTTTGCTAGGCCAAACATTGAGCATATCACAATCCCTTTCATTATGAAGGAAGGTGTTGAGGCTGAGACCCTATAGTACACCAGCTCACTCACATAGACCCTTTTACAACACACTAGGCCTCTAATGTAGGTTCAATGTGGGTGAGTCTTCTAGGTCTCAACATTCACCTCACTTATGTAAAAAATGCAAGTCTCTTTGTGATTATGGATTTGAGGATGATCGAGATGCACATGGATAGAAATATGACACATCTATATTAGATTTGATTGTCTTGACAGATCAATTATTGGACAAAACATTTGGTATTGATAGATAGGTAAATTTGAACAAAGTCAAATTCAATTTATTATGTTTTATTTTAAAATATAAGATTAACTAAATTACTAGAATGATTGTAGGGTAAGTGCATGGATCTGTGACACAATTTTGGCTCTTAAGATGCCACATTTTTTTCTGAAATCATCAAAATCTAATTTGCATGAGAAAATGAAGATAGTTACGCTCAAAATTTCAAGATGTAGCAAGAACAAAAGTTGAAGTACTCTGAGTCTAGTTTCTAAGCTACTAATTATTTTTAAAATTAATGAAGAATAAGGGTCTCAAAAAGGTGGGGGGGAAAATAGGTCATGTTTTTATAAAAACAATAGCATAGCGCCTGAGGACTCCCCCCTTTTTGTTTAACTTTTTTTTAGAATTTCAAAAATCCAAATGGTGAGAAATTAGCTAACACCATGTAGTTTATCCTCATTCTTTTGGATAATTTTTTTAATGAATATATAATATTTTATGAATTTTTAAAGTGGAAACATCCTAAAAAGTTAAAATTTGAGCATGCCCCCCCCCCCTAAATTTTTTGAAAACTAATCGAAAATTGATTTTTTTTCATCATGTAGAATGGAGTCTAGTTTCAAAATGTAATTTGTTTCATCGCTTTGATGAGCAAGTAAAAATCTATCCTGGGGAACTAGCACATGTTCATTTTGACCAAAAACGGTTAAGGTGTTTACGGAGAAAGCCATGGATCAAACCTTAAGGGTGGCAGTGAAATCATGATGGGCCAAAAGTGGCGGATATGATGGGTATGTAGGGTATGTGGCTGACTTAATTTTTTTACTCCAAAAATTGATGAAACTAAAGGGTTTTGTAAAGGAGATTCTCAACTTTCCACCAATATAAATTATGCTTTACTTTGAATTTAATAAATAATTATTATTCATTTCTATTTGAATTACAACTAAAGTCCTGATTGGATAGGCTGATTGAAAAGCATCTATAGCTTTCTCTAAATGGTATCACATTTTTTTGAATCAAACATGTCACATTCTATGCTTCACATACTATAGGATTAAAATGAATTTCATGAAGTTCTCATCTGCTAAGGTATTGCCATAAGTTTTTATATTTTTTTTAAAGCTTGTAATGAAAAAATTCATAATTAATTATTTACTTGGAAAAAAAAAATTAAGCAAAAAAAATATGCATCACATCCGTATTACATAGTCCCTCTACTTATATCTAAAATATTATAAAAAAAATATTATCATTTTATTGTGGTTAGTATTCCATCGCATTAATCTACTTCTTTATTTTTCCCCGGGAATTTAAGTACTACTTCACATTAAAAATTTCAAATTTTCACCAAATAATTTTATTTTTAAATAAACCTAGTAGTTTAGAAACTACATTCAATCTGCTACAGATTCTATTCTTACATCTTTTTGAAATAATATAGATAACTTATTCAATTTTTTACATCAAGTTGCCTAACTCTGATTTTTCTAAATTTTTTGCCACTTAAGGGCCTATTTTTTCCATGATGATCCTCCACATACCCTTAACTACATCAAAATGAAAAAAGAATTATATATTTAGATAGCTAAGAGAGAGGTTAACACTATCACTTTTTTTTTATAAACTTGCATTGAAAGACGTGCAAATGAGATAGGAAGCACAGACGAAAATATGAGGAAATTTGGTACCCTTTCAAAAAATCACATATTTTGCATGAAATGGTTCTCCAAACCTTTAGGTCGGATGCCCAATATAAAATCTAACCCATTAGGTTGGTATTTCCCAATGCAACCTATTTGGCACTTGTTAAATGGATTGTTTCTTTTGGCTAGCGCCAAATTTGGCGCTCACTAAATGTCATTCATGACTTTTGGAATGCATTTTTCTAAACTCTTTGATTTTCTCTTTCTCTACCAGTAAAACTATATACATGAAATAAACATTTAAGTATAAGTTGACATTTAATTTCTTATACTTTAAGTTATATTTCATGTATATAGTTTCAAGATTTTTGAGAGTGATTTCAGATCTATAAGAGTTATAATGCAAATTCTAGCTTTTGGAAGATTTAAAAAAAAAATAGACTTAGTCAAATTTCAATATCAGCATGTCAAATTTCAGTAATCAGGAGGTCAAATTTTAGTAATCAGGAGGTCAAATTTCATCTTTCTCTATCTCACTCATTTTCATCTCTTATTCTCTAGACCTCTCTCTCTCACACACTATCTCCATCCCTTTATTTGGCACTCTCTCCCTTGAGCTCAATAACTACGTCTCTACATGTCCATC
>VDFB02000017.1:227565945-227607495 GCA_007258455.2 Sequoia sempervirens | reverse complement strand
GATGGTGAATTTTCCGTATGCCGTCAAGGACATAGCCAAGTTGCCTAAGGCAATCAAGATGTTCATTCTCAGGCCTCTTTGCCTCATGTGAGAAGAGATTGTGCTCAATAAAGATGGTCATAATCCACAAGTTGCTAGCTTGTCTCTCCCTCGACTTTTGGTTATGAGACTGTTGGCTAGCTAGACACTAGTAAGTACTTTTAGTTGGTTCTTGCTATTTCTTTTGTTTAGGAAATGATAATGAGGATAATGATGGGTGGGACCCTCCTAAAGACACTCCAGACCTTGTTATATGGGGTAATCCAAATGACCGAGATTCACCACCTACTCCCAGTGCTCTTGCTCTCGTTGCATAATGACGTTATGTAATTGTGTTTTGTTCCATTTGGACTTTCAATGTGTGACTATTTCCACCCACCTTTTCTTCAAATATATCTAACATTATTTTATATATGATAATAGAGACACCTATTCATTGATAAAATATTATTGAATGAAACTTTAATCATAAATAATAAAAATCTGATATCTACACGAGATACTCAAACTGTCGTCTAATATAGATCGGGATTGACATTCACGCCTACTTGTTTCTTTGCGGAATATAAAAGCATACACTTGGTTGAACTGACAATCAAAAGAAAATAGAAACAATTATTTCGATATGGTGGCAGGAGGGGGTGATGCAGATTCTCGATCCTTAGAACAAACGCCCACTTGGGCTGTGGCCATTGTTGTCTTGGGCTTTGTACTTATTTCCATACTAATCGAACAAGCTATACGTTTCCTTTCCAAGGTATCTATGTATCTGCAATTATATGCAATCTTTACGTATTCCCAGATATTACATGCAATAGTGTTGAAAGTTTGGATTGAATTGGTATGCAGTGGCTCAAGAAACACCGAAAGAAATCCCTGGGCAAAGCACTAGATAAGGTCAAAGAAGGTGAATAATTTGCTGATGTCATGATCAATCTGAGCCCGAATTACTTAGAAAGAGGTTTATATTGATTCTTCTGAGCTGTATGCAGAACTGATGCTTTTGGGATTTATCTCGCTGCTTCTTACTATTGGGCAAAAGCCAATTTCAGAGATTTGTATATCTAAGAGCTTAGGAGACTCGTTGCTTCCCTGTTCAAAGACGGAGGCCTCAGCAGACACTGTTCGTGACGAGATTGAAAAGTTTTCATCAGTTGGGCACCGTCGTAAGGTCCTCTTCTTACCTTCAGAAACACCATTAAGACGTACCTTGGCAACAGAACAGGCTGCGACTGGTCACTGTGCTAGAAAAGTAAGTATTTATGCATAGTATTCATACAGAGTGGTAGTATTTCTAAGGAAATAGATTAAGTGGCTGTGGTGTGTTATTGATGCAGGGGAAGGTCCCTCTCATATCACAAGATGGACTCAGTCAATTGCACATCTTCATTTTCGTATTGGCCGTTTTTCATGTCTTGTCTTGCATCGTAATCATGACGTTAGGATGGGCAAAGGTGTGAGTCAATAAGCCTCTTCCTGTTATTTTTATATGGACCAAAAAATGTTATAACTTGATTTGTGCAGATGAAGAAGTGGAAAGCATGGGAGGAAGAGACCAATCATGAGCTTTCTACTGGTTAGTTAAAGATTTTCCATTAGCTCTATTTCTTATGAGGGAAACTGGTTTTTTCTTTTATAAAGATTTGGAGGGCTAGGAACATGTTCTATATTTTTTTTAAAGCATATGGTAAATTCACTGTTAGCAATTCACCGATGGAAAATTCACTGCCAGCAATTCACTGTGGGCAGTGATTCACCAACGGAAAATTCACCTCCAGCATTCACCGTGGGAAAATTCACCGCCGTAGAAAAATTTAACTGCACTGCTAACCGTATTAATATTTTTAACTTACTAAAATCAATGTTTTGGAAATATATAGTAAAAAATATTTATGCGGTTAATTTTTTGGTGAATTACTGGCTGAATTTTACTTGACGGTGATGAATTTTTCCATGGTGAATTGCTGTGGTGAATTTCCATCTGGTGAATTTTCCTAGAGCCTTTTTTTAAGTGGATAAACGTTTTTTATCTCCTACAAATATTTGCAGTAATAGAAGGATTATGTAGAATGGAAATAAAAAGTCATTAAATGAAAAATGGTTTTTGTGAAGAGGGATTTAAAAGGATTGAAGGTTGTGTTGTAGAGTTAATTTGACCAATAAAAATAGGATAAATATTATGATATTGCTATTAAGATTTTGTGTGGTTTTTCGAGTCAAACTCATTGACTCATTTTTTGAGTCAAACTCATTGACCAATATTTCATGAGTCAATGAGTTTGACTAAAAAAATTACATGGTTGAAGATAACAATATCATAATTTGACATGCTCTGAAAAAATACCTCCTAACTATCAATAGGATAAATATTTACTGTTTTTTTGATATGGAGGAGATGCAAAATTATTATTGACTGTTTAACCATTAATTAGATGATGTTTACATAATATCATTGTAATAACTAAAATATATTTGTAAATGCAATTGTAAATTGAATAAAATTCATGAAAAAGTAGTAAACAATTGATATATCAAATAAATGTCTAAATATAATCTATTGTATTGGATATTTGTAATTGATTGTGGGCTTATGCTCTATACTTATATAGAGATATTCTATTAAGTTTTTTTTTTTAAAAATAATATTTTATATTCAATTAAATTTGTTAGCTTATAATTGATATCTCTTAGGTGCAAGTTCTTTTATTAGTATGTTAGTTAATGAATTATTTTTAATTTTAGATTAATTTATTTGGTTCAATTGTTTATAAGATGTATTTAATAGAGAAAAGAAAAGAAAATTTAGATTTAAGTTTTTTTTCCTATATAAGTATTTAAGAATTTAGTTGGAAGAAACTTTGAAATTTGTTTAGAATTTTGAGATTCTTTTGAAATTTGAAAGTAATTTATGTAATTAAACATGTTTTTTCATATACTTTTATTTACATAAAAAATAAAATCTAAATTTAATGGTCTATGTTTTCAAAAAGTAGTTGATGGGGCTAAACTTAAAAAAATCTAACTTGTTGCTATAGATCATCCTTGGACTTCAAAATAATTGATATATAATTCTTATGTTGCAGATCCTTCGAAGTTTAGAATTACTCGTGAAACTACCTTTGGAAGAAGGCATATGAGCCTTTGGTCCACAACACCAATTCTCACTTGGATTGTAAGTAATATTAAAAATCTAAATGGTCTTTCTTTATTTTAAATCTACCCTCATTGTAATTCCTATATACTAAAATCTTAACTCTTGGATTTGTAGGTAGGCTTTTTTAGACAATTCATTAGATCTGTGCCCAAAGTGGATTACATAACATTGCGCCATGGCTTCATACTTGTAAAATTTCTTAGGCCATACCTTTAAAGTTTAATATTGTATAATTAGAAAAAATGTGTAGTTATCCACATGTTTAATTTTGCAGGCTCATTTTGCTCCACATAGTAAATTCGATTTTCAAAGATATATAAAGAGGTCTTTGGATGATGACTTTAGTGTTGTTGTATCTATCAGGTGTGTTTCATAATTGTATTTTAAGTGTGGTGGAAACATATTTTGTTTCATCCATTTCCCTAACTTAAAACTAACTTCTTGAATAATTCATGTCATTGTCTGCAGTCCACCTCTATGGATTTTTGCCATCTTATTTCTACTTCTCAATAGAAAAGGTAAAGCTAATGCACATTCTATTTATTTGTGTGTATTAATTCTAATTTTGTAAGGGGTTGATAGGCATGAAACTTAAATGTGCAGGATGGTTCACATTCTTTTGGTTGTCATTCACTCCATTGATTGTAAGTGAACACAATACTTACTTCACTTACTTGGTTGAGTTTGAATGAAGTAATTAGAACTATAAAGGAAACATAAATGGTTTTGGAACTAAGCACATGATATTCTTATGAAATTTCTTGTTACTAGAACAATCCATATGTAGGAAACTAAAATGTACCTTATCCTTAATTTTTTAATATGCATAATTTAACTTCTATGATGTGTTTATGCATTAAACTAATATGGTTTCTTTTCAAGAACAAAAAAATAAATAATTTTAGCTTTACATAAACTAAAATAATATTATATATGGAATTGATTAGGAGCTATAAATGAAAACTATAAGGAAAATTATTAATAGCAATAAGAAAGGGTGTTTATTTTGATGTATTGTGTAGTTTACAAGGTAGAAGAAGATTGAAGAAGAAATTAGGAGGTTTTCTAGATTTGTATAGGGATCTCAAAAAATATGCAAATACTAATGAATTGATAGGTATTGTCATGACCAACATGGGTTCAAGTAACCCTTCCCAGGTGTTGTGTCCTATAGGGGCATTGGTGAATTTCTCTAGGCACTAGAGTTTGATATGGGTGTTGGTGTTCAATTGGGTATTAGTAATATTTTTTAATATTCGTATCCTTTTCTCATGTGATCCTGTAGCTTTTAGGAGTGCTTGTAGAAACAAAAAATGAGCTAGTAATTATGTAGAACAACCTATCAAAGTGTTGGGGGAAGAAAAAATATGGTCTAGAAGGTTAGGTAACTAATTCAATTAGACCCATAGATGTTATGATTAAACCTAAAATATTATAATATATCAATTGTGTGCAAATCCTAGACTACAAGTGTGATAATGATGTATACAAATGATATACGTTGAAAACCTTAAAGGATTTCCTAGAGTGATGTTGGTATGTTTAGTGCAATAGAGAGAGGACATGGGTGATCATGGAAGTGAAACATAAAAAAAATGCAAGGGTTGATGGATGATTTTCTAAATACAAAGAATCTAGTATCAATTCCACTTTTCTAAGGGTATTTCATTCGGATGCAACTCAACAAGGTACAAAGATTGACTATCAACCTCAAATGTGAGCCAATCAGACCTGGATCCGATCCTTTTGAGTATTAGGAATGAATTGTAAATGATTTGTAATGATTGACCTAATTTAACTATATAACCTAATATGAAAAAATGCAATATTCTAAATATGCATAGACTAAAACTATAGATTGTAGGTGGATATGGGAAGTGTCAGATGATATGTAACTACCAATCATTTGTGGCTGCTAGTTTTTAATACTAGCATTGATGATTCTCTTTGGATACTAGTGTCTAATTAGGGAACTAATGACCTTCTATAAGTACTAGTGTTTGACTAGGTGTTATTGACCTTTTCCAAACATTCATATCCTTTCTTGTATTATCATATGAATTTTGGGATTTTCTCATCAAATACCCTACTTCCCTATGGTGCTTGTGGAATCTAAAAATATGTTGGAGAAAATTTTGGGTGCTATGGTTAAGTGCTTGGTTGTAAAAGACATGGTACCTAGCATGTTTTAAGCTCAACTATGACAATAAATCTAGTGTGAGGAAATCCTAGAGTGTGGGTGTCATATTGGTGTATTTGAATGGTGTAGGCAAGGAAAAACCTAAAGGGTTATTAGGGTGGTAGAAGTGTGCATAATGCAATGGAGGGAAGATGCATGATGGAAGCTCAAGGAGTGCTAATGGGAGGTTCATGAAAATGGATGAGGCATTGTAGAAACTTAGTATTGAAGAAGTACATATAAAAGCATTGTAGAAGCATACTAGAGATTGTAAGTAGAGTTGAAATGAATAAAAATGGGAACTTTTATAACTAGTGCTTTTGACAAGCTAACCATTAAGAGAAAATTGTGAGGTGAGTTGGGTGTTTTAATTCAATATTGGCAATAGATTTAGCTTTAGAATTGTGAGAGATAATAGCAAAAGGGTACTCGTACGTAGACTAGGGGTGTTGTGATAAGATTAAGCAAGAAGGACCCAAATCCATATAAACATATTGAAAAAAGGTTTTGAAATTAGAGAGGTTCTAAATTGAATGGTTCCACACACATCTGAATTCTTTTAAAATTAAAAATTAAAAAATAAATCATAATAAAGAAGACAGTCAATAAAGTAAATGTAAAGCATAGAATGAAAAATATAATTTAAGCAATTTTAACTCTACACAATCATTACATATACTTTATTGATAATAAACTAATCCACATAATTAAATAAACACCACACCTCCTATTTACATAGGATCAATGATTGTAGAGTAAACATTACTTATTAACAACAAATCAAATGCTTAGACACACCCTCTATCACACTTTTTCTATAATTAATAGACAATATTACAATTTTCCAAATGTCCATCATAAAAAACATCGTACCTTTTTTACACTATGCAATGTGGAGTTATCAAATCTTTGATTTGAATGGTAATTTAGAAAGACTGAAATATTTGTGATTTACAGATTCTTCTGATAGTGGGAACAAAGCTGCAAGTTATAATAACAAAAATGGCATTAGATATCGAAGACAGAAGTCCTGTTGTGCAAGGAGCTCCAGTGGTGAAACCTACTGATCAACTGTTTTGGTTCGGTCGACCCCGGTTGATTCTCTATCTCATTCATTTTACGCTATTTCAGGTTAGACAAGTTTTTATGAAATAACTCTGTTTCTATAATCTTTCTATGCTTCACAAACTGTAATCGTAGAATGTTCATTATGCAGAGCGCTTTCCAAATGGCTTTTTTCTTTTGGGCATGGGTAAGGAAGAAACATTTACATCTAAATATCCTCATATATACTTTTAATTAATTTCAAATCTTGGCTTGATACAATTTTCTTTACCTTAGCAAATCACATATATTAATATGTTATGATTGATGCAGTATGAGTATGGCCTGAAATCTTGCTTCCATGAACGACTGCAAGATATTGTAGTTAGAATAAGCTTGGGGTAAGTTTATTTAATGTGTTAAATTGCTTTGAAGAGGCAATACTCCTCTAAGGAAAATCTTTTCACAGTACCTTAGGATTAGGAAGAAAAAATTGGAAGAAGATTTTTAACATTAATGTTTAGGATTATACTAAGTGATCTATTATCATCATGAATTATGAAACATATGTAATTGATAAGTAGGAGGTATTTTCCACAGTGTGTCAAATTGTGATATTGCTATCAAGATTCAACTGTGTAGTTTTACGAATCAAATTCATGAAACATGGGTCAATAAGTTTGAATCATAAAACTACACGATTGAATCCTGATAGCAATATCACGAACAGATGTAATGTTAAAAAATTCTACAAAATGTTTCCAATTTTTTTTGTTGTGAATATTATACATACTCCTTGAGCCACAATATGTTTAACTTAAAATGTACTTGTTAATGACTAGGATTGGAGTTCAAATACTATGTAGCTATGTAACTCTCCCTCTCTATGCTCTTGTTACACAGGTATGTATCTGACACTTAATAAAGATAGAATGAAACACATTTGATTTCTGCTCTCTTTAATGCCACTGTAAAATGAAATATGGGATTTATGATTGCAGCTAGGGACAAACATGAAAACAACCATATTTAATGAAAGAATAGCGAACTCATTGAAGAAGTGGCACCAGAGAGCTAAGAAGAATATTAGGGAAAATATGAGAAAGCAGGGAGATCCATCAAGCGGACAAACTACTCCCCTTGAAGGATCATCTCCACTCCATCTACTTCGCAAGCACACAAGTGCAAAAAATCTAGAACAATCTGAACATGAATGTTTAGATGTTGAGGGGGATGCACCCTCACCTTCTTACCATTCTCATCAAAGTGCTCGTGACAATTCAAAGGAAGAAATACAGGAAGACACAAAAGATGTTGAGCTCAGCTTTGCTCATTTTCAAAAGGAAAATATAGAAGGCATTATCCCTACTATTTACATGGAGACTCATCCAAGCAAGGAGAATCATTAGCAGAAAAGATAAACAATTTTCTAACATTATTACTTGTGGTCATTGTAATTTGTAAGCTTTTGTCGAATGTACCAAATACTAAATTTATCAAATGTTTTGTAACTTAGGTAATACTACATAGGCAAAGTAGCATATGCCAACTAAGTAATGAAAAGCAATAAACTAGGGTCCAAAACTATCATTCACCCTTTGAATCCATATTATTTGGCAATAGGTTGTTTGTTACGAAACTCATGTATAATTAACTCAATGTTACAAAATTTAAAATATTTATGATTGTTATAGCAATTACTATTATAAGAATGAGAATATTATTATGTATATCAGTCATGTAAGAAACAATATCATTTATAATATTATTGAATGATTGATACACATTGATACTTACAAATTTATTGCTGTAAGGTTCTATGAAAAGACTAACTATCAAATACAAAAATTGTGTAACATGTAAGTCTAATAAACCTTAAATAGTGGTGCCTATAAACTATTCAATTACACATATAGATATTGTTTTTACTAGTACTTGCATATTAGAGATTGTTGAAAACTATACAAAAACATCCATATTAAACTATAAAATGCATTCAGTAACTATGGTTTATTTGGTACTCAATCATTTGACATCTAGTATATGTGTGCAAAATATGAAAAATAACATTATAGTTACAACACATCTTGAACAACACTTTAACATTGCAATTTGAGGTATTGATATTTTTTCGTGTAATGTTGTATGAATGGTATTATAATTTCTAAACAATTGGTAACATTTAAACATAAATACTTGATAAGTATAATCTAAAATTTGTGCATAAATTGTGCAAACTAGTTCTTATATTGTTTATGCTTGATTTATTGTATTGCACGATGTACATGCATTATTTAGTGAATGACATATATGTCATTTCTAATACAAATCTAGGAACCTATTTCGTACAATATGTTTTCACCTTAATTTAATTGTTTGTTTGTGTGTATTTTTTTGTAATATATTGTCTATGTTGTCAAGCATTAATAAATACAACATAAATGACAACTATAAAATTTCAAGTTCAAATACATGAAGATTTACATGATGATATTATCCTTTTGAAACGTTAAAATAATATTGTTATAGTTATATTTAACTTACATTCTTGACTTGCTACAACTTTTGTAAGCATTTATTTTAGGAAATATATTGTCACCATTCAATTTGGGAATATATATAATTGTAGACACTTAAAAATGACCTAGGCCTGCAAGTTCTATTTTTACCACTTTCATCCTAGCATAATTATGACATTTAATTAAGTCCTTGGTCCACATTCAGCTATTAATTAAATAATACATTATTATTTAATTAATTCATGTCTCTTGTATTCTTTATGATTATTAAATAAATAAATTATATTTATTTATTCAATACGTCACTAAGGGTCTATTATCTTCTTACAATTAAATAAATTTATTAATTTATTTAATTACCTTTATTCATTTATTCTTCCTGATTATTAAATAAATGAATTTCATTTATTTATTTAATGTCACTAATTCTTATAATTAAATGAATTTATTAATTTATTAAATTATTAATCATATCTTCTAAATTAAATAGTTATCTTTAATTATTTAATTGTCAAAATTAACATTTCTCTCATTTTAAATAAGTTAATTATTTAAAATGATTTCACATTCTTAACTGACGGTTCATTTTAGTAAATAATTTGAAAATCGATTATTTATTATTTCACAAAATCCATATTTTGAGTTGATTTAATTCAAATTGGTAACTTTCTTCCAAAAATCAAGTAATCGAGAAGATTCTTGATTTTTCAAATCTGATAGTTCAACTCTTATCTTCTTGATTTTTTGAATCTCACAAATTGGGTAGTCTTTATCTTCTTGATTTTCAAATTAATTATCTCATTTATTCTCCACCGCCGATTCGATCTTCTTAGATGACATCTCGACCGCTCACTTAAGGATTTTTCCCTAACCTTGATTAGGGATTATCAAATTAAATTTGGACCTTTGATTTTAGGTCTCTTTCAAAAGTCGATCTCGTCCGTCTATTCAAAATGGCATTGTCTATAAAATGCTATTTTTTTCTCATTTTTAGATTACACATTGACATACTTAGATATTTCATAGAGATTGTTGCATTATTGTCATATTTCATTAAGTTTTAATCATATTGTCATAGGCTTAGTCATTTTAGAAGAAAATCCTTCAAAGCTTGTGTAGGACTTCGTCAAGGATTGCTCGCACGTTCGATTTGAGAGCAACACAAATCAACAAGTTAGAAGGTGTAATGGAGATCAGCCATGGAGAATGAAAAAATTGGGTGAGATTGTTCTATTTTATGTGTTTTTGTTTATTGTTCCTTTACACTTCATTATTTCTTTGGGTTTATGCTTTCAATTCATTTGATAATCCTAAACTTAAAATTAACCCTTAGATACAATAACTAGTCTCTAACCGATAAATTATAAAAAATTGTAAGAATCCTATTCTAGACAATATGAATACATCTATACAATACAAGTATCACCATTCAAAAATTTTAATAGTATTTAGCTTTTTATTCAAATACAAAATATAAATATTTGTGTCAAAAAAGGAAATTCCATTAACACAATAAAGAACTCACAATTATAAAATTAATATCCTTGTAATGGTTAAAATGTATATTTTGGTACATTTTTTATTTTGTTTTTTGCATACTTGAAGTAATGTATTGACACTTGTACATGATGACAAATGGAACAGTCTTTTGCAAATTCAATCTCATTTACCTAGGTTCCATTTTATCCTTACCAACACATAGTAGTATGCTAATTGGCATATCTTACTTCTATGTGCATGCAACCATATACATTTTGCTTATCTATTTGTTATCCATATTGATTCATACATTAATCCTTTGATTAGCCTTTTTCATGATCTATTCTACCTATATTTGATCCTAAGTCAAGTCCATGGATATGGGGTTGTCCTTACAAGAATAAATTTAAGCCACCCAAATTCAAATTTAAAAATTCAAACATGGTTAACTAGCCCCCATTTTCTTTCTTTCCTAGAACCAACTATGTATATGTTGTCAGAACTATAGTTATGTGCTTATATAAAAATTGTTGGTGTGGGTTTTTTTATATTTATTTTTCCTAAACATTATTAAGCATACTTAGGTTCTAGTAGAAATAGTTTATGTCAGGACACGTGGCATAATCCATCGATTACATGTGTCACTCTCAGCCACACTTGGGTGGTTGAGTCTCACACCCTCTTTTGGCCTTTTATGCCACCTCACAAAACCACTATCTTGTCTCTTTCTGAGTAGGTTATGCCACCTATTTGGTGTTTTCCAAGTAGGTATAACTCCCACCTAATTTGGTTATTTGGGAGTTATTACCCCTCTTGGAATTTTATGCCCTTATTATGCTATATAATCAACACTCACCTCTCCCTCCTAGCTAGTTTAGATGAGTTCATATCAAGTTAGTCAATTTAAGGGAGTGTTGATGCATATTATATCATTTAGAGTGTGATAATATCATTATTCAATTATTGCACCATATTCCAACATTTCATCCTCTTGCTGCTCTCATAAAAGGTTAATCTTGTTTGGCAGGTGATCTTGGATGCTTGAGTTCATCAACAACTTTTACATGGTATCAAAGCTTTCAGATTTGCAAGCCCCTTCTTGAATTTGAGAAAAATTTAGCATTGAGCTTTTGTTGGGTGCGTTTTCAGTGAAAAAGGACATTGCCATTGAGTCTGGAAGGCTAAATAGACGGATTTTGATATATAATACTCTATATTTTGACTCCCAAAATTTTTAGACCATTTTCCAGGGCTTGAGGAAAAATTTCCCCTCCTTCAGCCATATGGATCGCCATCATTGTTGTATAGGTTGATGGTACAATTATATATATATATATATAGTTGATTGAAATATTTTTGAAAATTTTCTTATAAAAAATAAATATATATATCCCACTGTATTTTATTTTAGAATTTTTTTGAAAAAAAATTAGAAGGAAAAAAGGGGTTTAAGGAAAATACGGTACACGATACCTACAGACTTCAATCCGTATGAGTACTATACCACGGGCGGAGGAACCACATATCCGTTGGTCAAAATTTTAAAAATTGACAAACTTTAAATTAAAACTGACGTCCCTCTTTAAAAAATAATTGATGATTAGCTTTTAAATACTAGAAAATATAAATCCATAGGTTTTTTTAATACCGACGACTACTATTAAGATTTTTGGTGGTCAAAAACCATGTACCCAATGAATATTCCAGAAACTGCAAAGATTCTGGCAGGAATATTTCACAGATTCCACCGGTGAACGCCAAATTTAAGCCACAAAACAATGGAATAGTTCAAGCTAGGAGAATATTCTCTATTAATGGGCATTCAACCGTCAAATTTAATCATTTATTCAAATGATGCCATCATTAAATCAACGATGATGTCAACATTCTTTTGAAAATTCTTGCCCCTTGTCCAATGAAGTTTTTGAATTTGCAATTAAACTTCAGAGGCCTCTAACTCAGTCATCTAGGCTCCGTTTTGTGAGCAATTTTTTTTATTTGGGATACAATTTCACAGGCTTTATAGTGGTGGAATCTTTTTTTCTCAAGCAATCCATTTTTTCTAGAAAATTAGTTTTCTCAATAGATTTGAAGGATAATTCTCATTTTTTGAACTTTAAATGGCAGTAACTTTCACATATGACCTATGATTGAGGTGATTATTTTTTAAAAGTTGATATTTTTTGAGCACTACACATTGGTTCTATTTTTAAGGTTCTGATTCTAAGATTAATTTGTTCTTTCAATATTTGGGTCCAATTTTGGACATTGCATAACTCTGGTAGGAACTCCTAAATTGTAAACACACTAATTATAAAGTACCACCATCATATTTTTCTAGTGGCTATTATTGATTGAATAAATTTGGGGGGTTGATCTTGCAGTGTTTTGATTTCTTCCATTTCTTGTGTTGTGTGTTAGTACAATGGGAAAAATTCAAATTGAACTCCTAACTCCATATAATTATGAATCATAGAAAAAATAGTATGGAATTATCTAAGGGAAAAGCGTTGTACGGGCTATGTAAAAGAATCTATTCCTGAACCTAATGATGTTGATGCTATTAAAGATCCAAGATACTGAGAAGGGGGGTGAATCAGTATCTTCTTAAATTTTTTGATCAGATACCATCTAATTATACCAATGCAAACAATAGCAGAAATAAATAAGAGCATTAATAGAACATGAAATTAGAGAACAAAAGAACACCGAGATTTTTATGTGGAAAACCCAAAATGGGAAAAACCACAGTGAGTGTTAGCTCACAATATTGTATAACCAGTTATAGAATATTACAAAATAGGTGGCTCACTACTCGGACTCACTGTTTAGAAACAAAGGCTCACTGCCTACAAAATTACAATGATTGGATGGATTTTAGCTAGAAAATGAACTGACAGAGTACACCTAATAAGTGCAAATTCAGTTCCAATGTAGCTCAGTAGATGGACTTGACACACTTCATTATGTTCGCACTACTTTGCATCATCACACACTCACATACATCTCCAAAAAATGTTTATTATATATACCCAATCTCTTTCACAAGCATCAATTAGGTCGGCCTAATTAGATGCACTTCTTATTTACAAAATATCAATTGTTGGCCTCAAGCTATGCAAAAGATAATACACATGCTTCAACAAATCAACAAAGACCTAAAATAGGTCACACAAAAAATCGAATAACAAAACTATTTTTCACCTTTGCACAATTTACTAAGGAAGTCAACCAGAAATTAGACTTTAAACCAAAAAGAAAAAAAAATTGTACAAGCATCGGATACGTGAAGTCTCGAGAGAATGTGCTTCCAAAATCTGTAAACCATTTCCCAAAACTGCAAGCAAAAATGCTCCAGAAAACAATGCAAATCAACATACCAAAGGATTTTAGCAAAATACCGGTTCGGATATCGGACTAGAATACTAGAGTAACTTTAGTCTTGATCTTGCAGTTGCAACTCATATATCATGGTGACATCAATGACAAACAAAAAGTAACAGAATGAGATGTTCTTCTTCATTTTTCCAACAATCTCCCCCTTTGTCATTGATGGCGACATGTTCCAAAACCAACAAGAGTATTTACAGAGTTCTTCTCCCCCTATCACTAACAATCCACCACTTCACTCGCCCTTTGACATTAAGGACAAAGGGTGTGTCAAAAAACAACTAAAAAACATTAAAACAAAGAAACATGTATCAACTGGAAGATGACGAGCCTTGAAGCTCCTTCAGAATAAATTCCCAAACTATTTTTCCTTTTTCCCAACCTTCCTTTGCTACAGTCAAATTTTTTTTCAGAGATTCCAACTCAATCAAAGTTTCAACACCATATGGAGTATCAGGAATTAGGTTTATCTTCTCAAGCCTTTCAATGTATGCTAGGGCTTCTCCAACCGAAGAGTGTTCCATTCTTACAATATCACTTAATAGACTAAATTTCTTGATGGTTTCTTCTTTCTATTTCTGCAAGGAAAATAATTTTTCTTTGTAGGTAGCGATGCCCTTCCAGATTGATCTATCTTTATCGTTAGAAACACTATAAGTACCAAAAATAGTAGATAACTGGGACTCAATGGATTCCATGACAATCTTAATATTCTGAGTGGCATTCAGCCACTTCAAGCAGTATGATAGAACAACATCTGCTTCAGATTCACAAAATTTCACAACTTCCAAACTCTTATCGACATAGGAGTGTGCCAGAGCACATTTTTCATGCAAAGCCAACAACCTTTTCTCTGCCAGGTTTTCTTCTATCTCTTATCTTATCTTTTCATTAAGTCTAGAGGAATACTCTTTGAAGGAGTCTAATAATAATCACATATTTTCAATAGAGGCAAGAGATGTGTCAATGGATGCACTAGGTATAGCTTCATTTAAAGATTTAAGAGAATCTTCTATCATTTCCATTCCCTTCTAATGCGTTTCAAGAATTTTTTTTCTTCTAGATGCTTGCATTGCCTCACCCAACACAACTCTATGAACTAAAGACATCTTTTCCACATCAACATAACCCTCAATCACAAGAATTTTCAAAAGTTCTTGGGGAATAATCGGTTGAAATCTTTTTTTCTTAGATTACAAACCTTTCAATATATCACTACTAGAAGATGAATCACCGGGATGCTTCAGAGATTTTACAATATGTTTTTCTTCTTCATTTTTCCTAGAGGATTCCCCAACTGTCTTTTCTTCCTCTCCCTTTTCTTTCTCTTTATCTTCCTCTAGTACCGAGCTTCTTCTTCTTCCTCTTTCTTTTCATCATTTTCACCTTCCTCCTTATTTTTATCTTATCATTATTATCTTTATCATTATTTTCCTCTTCCTCATTTTCATCTTTGTCCTATTCTTTCTTAGGATTATCTTGACTTTCTTCTTCATTGCCCTGACCATCACCTTCATTATTGCCATTATTTTCTTCCTCATCACCTTG
This sequence comes from Sequoia sempervirens, assembly GCA_007258455.2. Classification (NCBI taxonomy): domain Eukaryota; kingdom Viridiplantae; phylum Streptophyta; class Pinopsida; order Cupressales; family Cupressaceae; genus Sequoia; species Sequoia sempervirens. The sequence goes on along the minus strand of VDFB02000017.1, from coordinate 227,592,143 downwards.
CTCTTTTTTTCCTTTTTCTTCTTCAGTATGCTTTGGAGGAAAATAATTATGCATTTTAGGCTCATCTTCTCCTTCATTCTTCTCAATAACTTCATTACCAATATTAATTTCAACATTAAAATTGTTAGGAATATTTTCATTACCTATTTCCAGAGGAACACTTTCCTCAACATTTTCAGCAGTAGCATCATCATTTGTTTTGAGCATACCATACTTTTTTGATGTCTCCTAGATACTTTTATCTATTTCCCTCCTCACATTCCTTGTCAGCTTCTTGTTTCTTGTCATCAACATATTTACCCTACCCTTCATTTAGAACATTTCAACACAGATATTTTTTCAGGGATTCTGGATCATCAAGGGTCAAGGAAAACCCAATCTTATTATATGCTGTATTTCTAATCTTTTCTTCAAGCACAACAGCCTCAGATCCTCTTTTCATCAAATCATCCCACATGCTTTTAGGAATATCTTTCTTTATGTTATTCCATTTTACTTCTAAGACAATGAAATACTCAATAACAACTAAAAGCAATGTTTTCTTATCTTCTTCTCTGACATCATCATAGTATTGAGTTGTGGGTTGAAGCATATTTTCATAAGTTAAAAAAGCATTAAGAGTTTGTTAAAGTTTATATCGAGGACTAGAACTTACTAGAATATCTTGTTCATCTTTTTGGTTGGCAAAGGTTTCATCAGTTACCTTGGCCTTCTTTGATTCAGGCTTGGTGTGCACATGTATACCAAAATCATGTTTTTCTTCATCTTCAGAAGATGACACAATATGTAATCTTTTAGAACCAACAACTCCTATAGATGCACCTTCACTAGAGGGTAAAGCTCCTCTTTTTCTCCTTACCAGCTTTGCTTCAGGATCTTCTTCTTCTTCATCCTGATCATCAGTAACACTAAAATTCTTCTCTCTTATTTCCTTCTCTTTCCTTCCTCTCTTAGCAGGGGGGACCAGAGGAGTCTCTTTCCTCTTTCCAGATCTAGTGGTAGGTCTAGAAGAAACATAACCTTTACCTTTATCATCCTTTCTAGGTTCAGTTGCAGCTACAGGGGTTGCAAAGGATTTTGTAGAGGTATTTCTACCAGATGATTCTTCCTCTCTTTGTGTCACCTTGGCCCTTCCAAGGGCAATCTCCTCATCAGGAAAACCTGCATCTTTAAGTGTTTTCTCCACTTTCTTCCTAATCTTAGGCTTTTGTTGTTCCATATGAATTTCCATAGACTTCTCTACATATGTCCCAATTCTAGGTTCATTGGGGTTCTTTGGATTCTTCAGCAACATCTGCACATAGCCTACAACTTCTTCTTCTTTTGTTATTTGATATCCAAGAGGCTGAATCCAAATAATTCAAGGTTCTACGGCCTCAATCATGCATTCATCAATGGAGACATGAAATATGATTTCATGCTTATACTTCTCCACAATTTTCTTCATAATTCTATCTCTTTCATTCATATTTCTTTTAAATATTGCAAAGAAAGTTGTTAGGGCATTCTCTTGAGCCTTCAAATTTCCAAGATTATGCATGTACTCAAAAATCTGATGTCCCATTGGTCTGGATGGGTTCCAGAATACATCTTCACTTTTTCCTGGAAGCCTATACATGAAGTAAAATAATAAACATATGATCAACAAACCAAACTTAAAGGAATAATTATTTTCCTTTGATTGCTTTACGTTTTCTAACAATTGCAGTCGGAGAAGCTCACAAGGTTCATAATCTACACCTTTCACTACCATATCATAGCCAGAATACTGAAACAAAATTCTCCCTATTTGTGAAATATATCTTGTGACCTATCAATAGAGATGCATACTTCACTATAGGATTGGTAATAGTCTTCATTGTTAGGGCTCTTTTGTCAAATGTTTCTCCTGTGATTTCTTTCACTACTTCGTTCTTATAGATTTTAACATAGGTACTATCCCTTTATCCCAAAGACTAGTTACAACCCTAATCGCTTCTTTTGTTAACAAGTGAGGCCTATTAGTCCAAAGAAATTTGTCATGGATTCTTCTCATAAATATCTTCACAAATTTTTCATCGCAGTTGAAATTAGGGAAATTGTTCCTGTAGAAGAGGGGGATTTGCTACTCATGAGTTCTCTTCATTCAAAGAGCCTCATGGGGAAAACTGCCCTAAACTACCTCAAGGAATAGAGAGGAAGTTTTAGAATTAGAAAGAGCAAGTCACGAAGATTCTTTGGACAAACTGACGATCTCTCGACCAAAGGACGTCAGCACAAAATATAGACATCTCAGAGGTGCACCGGTGTCTCATACGAACTAGAGAATGATTTTATAATAGAAAATGCCTAAATGACTGCTAACTACCAAATTACTAAGAAATTATAGAATGTAGGAAAATGACAGAAAGTAATAAAGCTGAAATAAAGTGAAATGGATGATAAAGATAAGGAGTAGAAAGGGAGGAAATACTTTCAACCATGAAGCCTCCACCAAAAAAATGTCTTTGAAACCTGCACACGTGATATCTAGAGAGAATGTTGGGGTTGTATAGGGGTTTTCCTTAGTCAAACCCCAATTTTGGTGTTCCCACCTCCACAGAAAACCATGAAAATAGAGAAAGAGAGAAATGAACAAAGCATGTGGTGAAAGCAAAACCCACTTAGGAGTAGAACCCACACCACCAAATAAGTGTGTGATAAAAGAAAACCTCACTCGAGGAGGAGAACTCGTATCACAAAAGAGGTGATAAAAGAAAATACCGCTTAAGGAGAAGAACCTGTATCACCAAGTAAGTATGTGAATAGTAGGGAATATGGAATCCCAAGATGCTCACAAGCATGAAATGAAGGAGATGAAGTTGCAAAGGGTGTTACAAGGGGAGCTTGAGAGAGCTTAAAGTTGCTACAACAAGTTGTATGAAGTTGTGCAAGCAAGTGACGGAGTGAGGTTAAAAGCTAGAATGAAGCAAGAGAAGTGCCAACAAGACTTGGAAGAAGCTAGAAGATGAAAATGGATGGAAAACATGGATTAAAAAGGAAGAAAAGAAGCTTCCTGGGCGGTTATAGAGAATCCCAAGCTGTTTTCATCAAAAAACTTAGCTGACAAGTGGAAAGCATGCTTGGAAATGGCCATTTCAGCGTTGAAACATCACATGACGCTAGCATGATGCACATATGTCTACATGGTGCGCTAGTGTTTGTACATGTCACACTACAAAACAATGTTCAAACGAGAAAAGCACAAAGTTCAATGAAAAGTTAACATGTAAGGGTGGCTGTTGAAAAGGGGTGTTGGAGCATCCTAAGAGGGAAAAAGGCTGATGTAAGGGCTAAAATGACCCCACTCAAGATGCTAAGGGAGTTGACACTAAAGCAAATGTAAGAATGTATGTGAAATTTCTAGGGGTGTAATTTTACGCTTTTACATTTTTCCCCCACTTTAGTAGTCATATGAATCTATGCTAATATGCACACTAAGGGAATTCTACTAAACATAAATAAAATCATATGCCAAAAGAATACTACAGAGGAAGAAGATATTTGTTCAAACCATGGAAGCATACCCCCAAGCTAAAGACATGCAAAACCAATGCATTAGACAAGGAAAACATGTGCCAAACAACAACGTTAGAACATGAAAAGCTAAAGGATTCAAGTCAACAAATTAAAGAGACCTCGATGTAAAAGGTTGTCTTAGTACTGTGTGTCACCCCCAAACTAAGGAATAACATATAGAAGAATTCAAAAACGAAGAGAGGAAGGGTATATACATAGGATGAAGATGTAGATCTTTGATCCGGTACATACAAGAGAGAAGAGAGAGATGAGCAAAGCATGTGGTGAAAGAAAAACCCGCTCAAGAGTAGAACCAACACCATTGAGTAAGAGTGATAAAAGCAATCCCCGCTCGAGGAGGAAAACTTGTGTCACAAAATCTACATGATAAAAGAAATCCCTGATTGAGGAGGAAAACCCATATCACAAAATATACTTGATAAAAGAAAACCCCACTTGAGGAGGAGAACTTGTATCACCAAAGAGGTGATAAAAGAAAAACTCGCTCGAGGAGGATAACCTATATCACCATGTATGTAAAGGAGCTTTACAGCTTCTTGATCCTGTAGAGCAAGTAAGCAGACAGTCATGCAGACCATCGTAAAGTTAGAAGAGTTTTAAAGGGATCCCTCGGGAACCCTTCAAAAGAAAGAGGGGTCCACTCAAGGGACACATTGTTTGAAAAGTGAGGTCTAGTTAGGCTTCCCCCAAGCTAGAAGTGAAAGAATTCATTTGAGATAAAATATTTCAAAGGGGGTCCCTCAAGAACCCTTCAAAGAGAAAAGGGGTCCACTCAAGGGACATTTCATTTGAAAGATATAGAGAGGGAGAGAGGGGTCCTTAATAAGGACACACATCTCCAAAATAAGTTATCACTATCCCCAACATACAGGGGAAGAGAACCATGTAGGAGGATAGAGGTAAACCTTGATATCACTTGTCATACGAAGACAAGGAAAGTGCGTCAATCAAATGGGAGTTTGATGGCACCTGAATCAAGAAGTTGTTGTATTTTACTCTTCAAGGCCTTACATTCACTAGTGGAATGCCCAGGCACTCGATGGTATGCATAGAAAGAATGTTTTCCTTCATCATGTTCATGAGATTTTTTGCATGTAGGAGAAGGAAGAGTGATTAAGTGGGATTTTAGAAGCCGCAAAAAAATATGCTCTTGATTAGATAAAGGATGAGGAGCAGGAAGCAACCCTTTCTCTTGTGGAGAAAAGTTTGACTTCTCACAAGAAGAAGAATGCATGAAGATAGAAGACAATGGAGGAAGAATCTTTTCAACAAAATGAGGTTGAGTAGAATTCATGTCACTTAACCATGGCTTCCATTTAGATTGTTCCTTCGAGCAACCAAGTCCCAAAGTATGCTTACGAGGTGTGAATTCTATAGGGACATGAATTCCTTGTTTGTTACACCCACAACCTTTATGCTCATAACCATATTTAGAGGCAAGCTTAAAGCCAGGGCCATAATGTGTTTGCAAGTCTTGAAAAGAAGGAGGATCCTCATAAAGAGCATTGTCCCAATAATGGGGATCACACTCCTCTATGCGATCGCCATCATCCTCTTTAACAGGACTGTCAACACTATCTTCTTTAGCAGAAATGTAATCACCTTCCTTACAAGGAGGATCAACACTGAGAATATTGCAACTTGCATCTACATTTCCTCATGATGCAGAAGAATGATCATCTTCAATAGTGGGTGTAGATGATGTTATCGAAAGGTCTAAGTGGATCGAGTTGACTTTATATTCCTGAACGAAGGAATCTGTAAATTCTAAGGAACCCCAATCATGACCAAGACATGCATTCCTTTGAGAAGAAGCATAAGGAGTAGACTTAATATTTCTTGCTTTAGAAGGATCTTCCATAGGGATATTCATCTCGAGAGTATCCTTTGTAGTAGGTACTACTAGAGTAAACATCAACATAGTGGAAGACATTGAAGGAATAAGAGTAGGTACAACTAAAGCTTGACTAGTAGTTGCCATCTCACATAAGTGCATAGCATCAGGGTTAGCCTTAGCTGTGACTACTTTATTATTACAAATGAACTTTATAGACTTATGCAAGGTAGACAAGACTGCTCCCATAGCATGAATCCACGGCCTACCAAGAAGAAGGTTATAAGGTAGCTTTTTTGACATAACATATACAAGGGTAGGTATGGTAACATGTCCCAACCTCAAAGGCAAGATTATCATGCCTAGGGATTTTCGACCGAAATTATCAAATCCATGAATGACAACAGAAGAAGTATTAAGAGAAGATGGATCAATATTAATCTCAGGCAATAGATCAATGCTACGTACATTGAGTGTCGAACCGACGTCAACGAGAGTACATCTAATACCAATTTTATTAATGTTAACTATAATCATTAAAGGTTCCACTTGCTTCTGTACTTCCAGAGATGGGAGCTCTTGTGGATGGAAAATTTGCATGAATATATGCCATCAACGTGTTAACATCTACCGGCCTAGTAGAAGAAGGCAAGAGGATCTTTTGCAAAGCTTCCTGAAGCATACATTGATAAATCGAGGTAGATTGAAGCAAGTCCCATAATGAGATCTTAGTCTGGGTAACACGAAGTTGCTCGACAAAATCATAATCACTGGGTGCTTTAGTCATAGGTTTAGGAGCTTGAAGAATTATTGGTTGTTTATTCATATTATTTTCATAGGTATGGGCTACTGCTCTATAAGAGGGAGCCTTAGAAAGATCAGGAGAGTTACTATCAAATGGAACATCATTAATAGAGAAAACACTTTTAAGAGAGGGAATAGCTAGAGTCACATAAATGATCGGTCTCTTAGGCCTTTGAGGGACAACAGAGACACAAACTACATTTACAAAATCTTCATATCTAGTAGAACAATTATTTGAATACATATTCTTAACATCAATCCAAATAGGATCAAATGTGGAATAATTATTTGAAGAAGCATTCTCAACATCGATCCAAGGAGAATCAGATGTGGAAGTAGGTTCATCATTCGCTAACACATCAACTATAGAAGAGAGTGCATCAGAATGAAAGGTAAATTCATCATTCACAAATGCATCCTCTCTAGAAGAGAGTGCATTGGCATGAATAGGAGATTCATCATTCACTAATACATCATCTCTAGAAGAGATTGCATTGGAATGAATAGAAGGTAGAGTAATGTTAAGAAAGGTATCAATGATTTCTTCTTCTTGTGACAAAATATCCTTTGAAGCCAGAGGAATTTCATGAGATGGATCAAAGATAATAAGTGACATAGGCAAAGCCAAGTCACCATCACATGCATGAAATGGAATATCATTAACATTTTGAATAAAACTAGATACTAAACTAATAAAAGAAGATATTAGATCCATTACAAATTTTTTGGTATTTTCTATGTTCTAGGAATTAGCATTTTCAGAGGTCTCTGGAGAAGAATTCGAGGTCAGAACTTGCGTCGGTCCCCAAGTCAAATTTATGACCCCGCCAAGTAGGGGTAAATAAATTCCTAGTTTTTTGAAGAATATTGTTCTTCACATCGGGTTCACCAAAATGTAGAAGAGGGGGATTCACTACTCACGAGTTCTCTTCATATAGAGAACCTCATAGCGTGAACTGCACTAAAACTACCTCAAGGAGTAGTGCGAAAGTTTCAGAATTAGAAAGAGCAAGTTACGAAGATTCTCTGGACAAACTAACGAGCTCTTGTCCAAAGGACGTCAATGCAGAATACAAACGTCAGCGTGGTTCATTAGTGTCTCAAAGGCACGCTAGCAGCTCATATGGACCAGAGAATGAGTTTATCACAAAAAAAATACCTAAATGACTACTAACTATCAGATTACTAAGTAATTATAGAATGTAGGAAAATGATAGAAAGTAATAAAGTTGAAATAAAGTGAAATGAATGATAAAGATAAGGAGTAGAAAGGGAGGAAATACTTACAACTATGCGAGTGTTGAAGCCTCTACCAAACGAATGTCTTTGAAACCTACACACGTGATATCTAGAGAGAATGTTGGGGCTATAGAGAGGTTTGCCTTAGTCAAACCCCAATTTTGGTGTTCCCACCTCCACAGACAACCAAGAAAATAGAGAAAGAGAGAAATGAACAAAGTGTGTGGTGAAATCAAAACCCGCTTAGGAGTAGAACTCGCACCACCAAATACACGTGTGATAAAAGCAAACCTTGCTCGAGGAGGAGAACCCATATCACAAAAGAGGTGATAAAAGCAAACCTTGCTAGAGGAGGAGAACTTGTATCACCAAGTATGCAAATATTAGGGGATATGGAATCCCAGGATGCTCACAAGCATGAAATGAAGGAGATGAAGTTGCAAAGGGTGTTACAAGGGGAGCTTGAGAGAACTTGAAGCTGTTACAACAAGCTATATGAAGCTATGCAAGCAAGTGATGGAGTGAGGTTAAAAGCAAGAATGAAGTAAGAGAAGCGCCAACAAGACTTGGAAGAAGTTAGAAGATGCAAATGGATGGAAAGAATGGATTAAAAAGGAAGAAAAGAAGCTTCCCAGGTAGTTACAGAGAATCCTGAGCTGTTTCCATTGACAAACTTAGCTAACAAGTGGAAAACATGCTTGGAAATGGTCGTCGTTTGAGCGTTGAAGCATCACAAGATGCTATCACGATGCACAGACATTCACACGATGCGCTAGTGTCCAAACACGTCATGCTACAAAACAATACGAATAGGAAAAGAAAAAATTTCAATGAAAAGTTAACACGTAAGGGTGGTTGCTGAAAAGGGGTGCTAGAGCATCTTGAGTGGGAAAAAGGTTGATGCAAGGGCTAAAATGAGCCTACTCAAGATGCTAAGGGATTGCACACTAAAGCAGATGCAAGAATGTATGTGAAATTGTGAGGGGTGTAATTTTATGCTTATACAGTTCCAAACATGCAACCTTTTATCAACCACATTCAAAAGGTTAGGTTTTATCCTGAAGTTGTCACCAATAAGCTCTTTTTCCCAGAGGTCAATCAATTTTATGTGATTGTACTCCTCAAACTTAACTTTAATCATCATCCTAGTATCCTCTGTCAATATTATGCCATGTGGAATTGATAAAAATTCACCTAAGGAATCATCTTCAAAGACTTTTGAAGAGTATTTTCTATAAGAGGGCCTCGGCCTCTCTGAACCTTCACAACCATAGAAGTTTCCATTCTACTGAATTCAAGAAAATTCACCAAAAGCTTAGGAATTATAAATATCTTTTTTTACACACTGAACCATAGCTAGGGTTTCCACAACACGAACTCCAATTATCTTTTGGAATGATGTAAAAGTTCTCCAATTCTTCTAATTCTTGAATGAACTAAATGCCTTGATCATTTTCTTTATAAAACAACAATTTTCCCTAATTCGCATTTATTATGACAGAATTCCAAAAGCTCCTAAAAACTCCTTTCCTTTTACACAAACAAACCCTAATTTTCTCTGCAAATAATCGTTCCTTCATATTTTCTATCGGTTCCTTTTCTAGAACCTCTAAAAACTAAAGCTTCATCTCTCTTCTTCATTCCAACCTCTAACATGCCATTTATCTAGGGGGTTCTTACAATTTTATGATAAAGCTCCCCCTACGACCTTGCTAGGTCTAGTTACCGAACAAATCATCTATACAAGATGAGGCCACAAACTCATCAGTTGTCGTTGGGTCTTCTTTATTTCTCCAAATCTTTCTCATCTCTTGCTTAATCTCATCTTTGTCAATCTTCTTTGTAGATTCATTCTTTTCTACTAGATTGGCCTCCTTACTATCTAGTTACCAAACAAATCGTCAGTACCAGATGAGGGCACAAACTCATTAGTTGTCGTTGGGTCTTCTTTCTTTCTCCAAATATTGGTCATCTCTTGTTTAATCTCATCTATGTCAATCTTTTTTGCAGATTCATTATTTTCTACTAGATTGGTCTCCTTTACTCTTCTTTCTTTTGTAGACTCTTGAAACATGTCCTAGTTTATTGCAGTTATAACAAACAATATTTTTCTGATTAGATTGACTCTTGTCGAATCTTGTTCTACACTGATTAGCTTTATGTCAATACTTGTTGCAAGTATAACAATAGCCATTAAAGGATTGGTTCATTCTTCCATTAAACTGATTCATCATTGAAGTTCTACACTCACTTGCCCTATGTCCAAATCTATTGCATGCAAAGCATTGTCCAAAAAAAGGACCAGGGAATTGATTCATCCTGCTTCTACATTCAGTTGCCTTATGACCAAATTTATTGCTTGAAAAACAAGTGACATTAAAAGAAGGTTACCTTTGTGCATTGGGTTATCTCACCAGAGGTCTTTTAGATGAGTTCCTTGAATTTTCTTTCTTCTTTCCTTTATTCTAAATCTTCTGATTGTTCACAATCTTAGATCTCTCACTAGTATCATTTCCTAGACCACCTTTATCTTTACTCAGTTTCTGTCCTATAATTAATTCATCAAGCCTATCCGAGCTAGCTTTGAAGTTGTTTTCATAGAGTTTTGCCTTCTCCAAATCCACTTTTAGATTCATGATTTCTTGTTCAAGCTTGGTGCAATCTTTAGACTTGCTTTGTACCAGTTTTTCCAGACAATCTTCTATTCTTATCTTTTCTTCCACTTGAACTTTCAAACTGACAATATCTTCATTAGCCTTGTTCAACTAATTAGTCACTTCCTTATGCCTATCTTTGAACATTTTCAATTGCTCCTTAAGTTTGCGAACACATTTGTTCACATCTTCAAGATTCTCTTTCAAATCTCTATTTTCTCTTTCAACTTTATCAAGATCCTCAAGAGAAGTCCAAAGCTCTCCTTTATCATTCATTTCTTCCATCTCAAGATCTCCCTCAAGTTTTTAGGCTTACTCAAAGGAACTTGGACCTGATACCAATTGTTGAAGATCCAAGATATTGAGAGGGGAAGTGAATCAGTATCTTAAATTTTTTGATCAGATACCATCCAATTATACCAATGCAAAAAATAGCAGAAATAAATAAGAGTATTAATAGAACATGAAATCAGAGAACACAAGAACACTAGGATGTTTATGTGGAAAAACCAAAATGGGAAAAACCACGGTGAGTGTTAGCTGACAATATTGTATAACTAGTTATAGAATATTACAAAATGGGTGGCTCACTGTCAGGACTCACTGTCCAGAAAGAAAGGCTCACTGCCTATAGAATTACAATGATTGAATGGCTTTTAGCTAGAAAATGACTTGACAGAGTACACCTAATAAGTGAAAATTTAGTTCCAATGTAGCTCAGTAGATATACTTGACACACTTCATTATGTTTGCACTACTTTGCATCATCACACACTAGCATACATCTTCTCCAAAAACTATTTGTTATATATACCCAATCTCTTTCACAAGCATCAATTAGGTCAGCCTAATTAGATGCAGTTATTATTTACAAAATATCAATTGTCAGCCTCAAGCTATGCAAAATATAATACACACGCTTCAACAAGTTGACACAAACCTAAAATAGGTCACACAAAAATCTGCATAACAAAACAATTTTTCACCTTTGCACAATTTACTAAGGAAGTCATCCAGAAATTAGGCTTCAAACCAAAAAGAAAAAACATTTTTTATGAGCACTAGATATGTGAAGTCTTGAGAGAACATGCTCCCAACATTTGTAAACCATTTCCCAAAACCACAAGCAACAATGCTCACTAGAAAACAAATGCAGATCAACATACTAGAGGATTTCAGCAAAATATCAGTTCAAATACCAGACTAGAATATTAGAGTAACTTTAGTCGTGATCTTACAGTTGCAACTCATATATCATGGTGAAATCAATGACAAACAAAAGGTAACATAATGAGATGTTCTTCCTCATTTTTCCAATAGATGCTAAGTCAAAATGGGAGATCAATCCTGAGAGATGTCTTGGTTACATTTGTTCACTAGTCTCTTTTGATTTACAATTTCATCTTGAATCATGGAAGAAACCTAAGGAGGCTTGGGAGACTCTTGAAAATTTGTATGGTAAAACTGATAAGATTAGGAGTTATCAAATTGATAATGATTTGATGAATCTTGATCCAAAAATTTTCAACCACATCCAACACTATATCTCCAAGATTAAGAAACTAAGAACACATCTAAAGGATTTCAAGATTACTAAGGATTATTTACAGTTGATTCTCAATGTGTTATCCAAGCTTGGTCCTGAGTATTCTATGTTTGTTTTTGGCCTTCACACCAATAGGATTTCTTTGGGAATCACATATGTTGAGCCTACATTTGATACATTTTCAAATCTTCTAATCTAAGAGGAAGCGAACTTGATTCAAACGGGTCTCATCAAGGCTTCCAAGTCACAAGCATTGGTGGCTAGTGAGCCTAAGGTATAGAAAGAATCAGGGCATCCTGATCAGAAACAAAAGAAGAAAAATAACAAGCCATAGAAATAATTTGAATCCTCTTCCTCAAAAGGAGAATCATCTAAAAAGGAGAAGCCCACATGTGCATATTGCTAGAAATTTGGGCATGATGAACATCCATGTTATTTAAAACAAATTGATGAGTTGAAGCATCTTTTAACAAAGAATAAAATCAAATTTCCTTCAACTATGTCAAAGTTTTCATCCTCTTCTTCTAAACGAAAGTTAGAGAAACAAAAGAGGAAAGAACTTGTTGCAATTGCATATGCTGAGTCAAGGAGATGGATCCTTGATTTTGAAGCTTCACATCACATGGACTCATCATAGAGTATGTTCTCTTAATTTGAAACTTGTTCATCACCAAACATCTTGATGGATAATAACACATATATGTGTGTTTGTGGGAAAGGATCTATTGACATAGACGAAGGATCATTCAATGATGTCCTTTGTGTCCTTTATTGTCAATAAATATCCATTCTATCTATCTGATCACACATGGTGGGGAAGGAAAGAGTGTTTATTTCACACCAGATTCTGTGATTATTCAGGATTTGCATAGCAAAGATATTGTTGTAGTTGGGAAGGCATATCATCAATCTTGAGTATACACCTTCTCACATTTTTTCACTAATGTTCCTTCAGATGATGTACACACTCAGACATCTAGTGTGAATATTTTCTAGGAGATTCAATATGATCAATTGAATCTTGGTATTCTTTCAATTGAGGTTCAAGAGACCTATGTTGATACTTCATCTCCTACATCAATTGTTGTTTTTGATGATATTGGTATTGCTATATCCATGGCTTCTATTGGAACAGTGCAACAAGACATTCATTGTCTTCCAGACACAGCTACTTGGGATGAGTACTTTCCAAACATTGCGGGTTTGTTTTGCAAGTCCTATCTTGTAGACGTAGAGGACATTATTGAGTGCATACATCTTCTCTTTGATGAATTTTCTTTGTCTTCTTTAGATGTTGAGGGGGAAAATTTTAAACCTCTTGTTCTTTACCCACACGATCATTTCTCACAGGTTGACATGACTATGGCTACTATCAATTGAGCAAAATTTGGATGAGGCACCTTTGTCTTTAGAAGAGATATCTTTGTCTTTGTATTTTTTTCTACATCCATCTCCAGTAGGTCCTAGATTGTCATATTTTGCAGTGTGTCCTAGAACACCTAATTTGATGGTGACAACTTTTGAAATCGACATGGGGACACTTGCATAGAGTTTAAATACATCATACATTTTCATCATTCTTCTCAAATATTCCTTTCAAGAATGGGAAGATATCCTACATACATCCTTGGTTTTATTTCTCCCTAAGGGGAGGAATGTTGTTCGGAGATCCTAGACCATCATTGGCTTCATGTGTTGAGCATTCACCAATAATGTAGAATATTCTACATTGTGGGACTATATGGTCTCTCTTCTTCTCTCTTGGGGAGGATTTTTGTCCTACGGGTTTTCTCTTTCTCATATTTTGAAAGGTTTCATTATTGTACATGGGTACCTAACATGGCCTTGTAGTTGGGACCCATCTTTACATTGTTTCATCCTTTCACCCACCTAAGCTACGCTTAGGGGGGGTGTTGGTGTAGGTTTTTTATATTTATTTTTCCTACACATTATTAAGCATACTTAGGTTATAGTAGACATGGTTTATGTGAGGACACATATTGTAATCCATCGATTACATGTGTCGCTCTCACTGACACTTGGGTGGTTGAGTTTCACCCCCTCTTTTAGCCTTTTATGCCACCTCACAAAACCACTATCTTCTCTCTTTCTGAGTAGGTTATGCCACATATTTGGTATTTTCCAAGTAGGTATAACTCCCACCTAATTTCCAAGTTATTTGGGAGTTATTACCCCTCTTGGAATTTTATGCCCATATTATGCTATATAATCAACACTCAGCTCTCCCTCCTAGCTAGTTTAGACGAGTTCATATTAACTCAGTTAGTTCAAGGGAGTGTTGATGCATATTGTATCATTTGGAGTGTGATAATATCATTATTAAGTTATTGCACCATACTCTAGTATTTCATCCTCTTGTTGCTCTCGTAGAAGGTTAATCTTGTTTTGCAGGTGATCCTGGATGCTTGAGTTCATCAACTCTTACAATTAAGTATATCATTTTCATTAGTTTAATAATCCAATGATGGAAGAAAGATGTGGACTCTTTCTATGAGGCATTTAGAAAGGAAAATTTATAGAAACATAGTTGGATTTTTTTCATTAAAGAAGAAATAAAAATGATTCCTACACATTTCTATCTTGTCATTAATCAATAATCAATTTGGTTGATTCAACATCCTTACATGTTATAACATGTAAAGGAAAGTTGGAATTGATTAAGAATAAAGTAAAAAATATACTAGTATCTTCTCAATGTGAGAGATCATACAATTTTATTTTATAGTTTTCACAAAATGTAAAATTCAATGATATAACCAATAGTTAAGTTCATGTTTAAATAGAGTGATTTTAGAACTATCAACTAGACCAATATTGACAAAATTGAACTAGAGAAAAGAAGAGAAAATACTCTAAATTTTACTCTTACATTTGACTATAAAAAATTCCTATTTTTTAGGTGCATATATTATAAAGTCTTATCCATTTGACACTCTTTCTTTGGTCATAAGGCAAAGTGATCTATCATTTTTATTTATTTCTATTGATAAAAAATATTAAATTATTTGAATTGGCCATGATTTGATCTACTCCACTCCATCTACTCTTTATTCTATGTTAATTGTGCTTATGTGTATTCATGTCATTGGATTATCCTTGAATAACCCATAGGGGTCACATTTCCCATTTTATTTTTTTGTAAAATTGACAATAATTACACAAAATTTAGTCTTAGTAGGTTTTCTAGATCTATATTTGTTGGGAAAGGTATCATAACCCCTTTATCCTAATTTTTGTATTGTTTATATTTATTTATTATTTCCCACATGTAGAAATGGTCATTCCAATTTAGTGTGGTATATTTAGCTACATGTCAGATATATCATGATGTGTGTAAGAGGTTGTGAGAGAATCTTATGACACTTTAAGATGTAAGAGATTCTAATAATATAATTTATTATGCATAAGAGAGTTATAGATCAGATTTTTACATGTAATTTTGATGTGTTGATGAAAGAGGGGTTCTCAACAATCCTCTTTTTTGAAAACAAACACTCAATCAATCTCAACAATACATACAAATATGCAACATAGTCTCATGAAATTCTCAACAATCCATACAAATCTGCAACATAGTCTCATGAAATTTTTTGAATTTTGCAACAAAAGGTATTCATATTAAAGAAATCTGATTACACAATGATTTTTAGTCAAAAAATGACTGATGAGAAGAAACATATACCCATTACATAATTTTAAAATGAAACAAAAACTAAGCTACAACAAAACACAGGCTACGTGCTTCAGAGAACCTCCAAATCTGAAATTTTCTCTTGCAAACAATCACCTGCAGCTCTCCACTTTCAAAAATGGTGTATTATATCCTTCATGTTTGAAAAAATAATTTCAACCTACAACAAAAATCCTTCCAAAACCCCTTCAAAAAAGCCATGCCAAGCTCTCCAATCTCCAAAACTTGTAGTGCCAATGAAAACCCCAAAACATGCCACAAAACCCTTCACCAAAAATCCTAAAAATAAGATTTTCCCTCCTCTTGGAAAACTCATGACCACCTCCTCATAATGAGTTGTTTCCACACTAGAAAAATCAATAAATCACTAACTCATTTGACTATAAAATTTGATGAAAATGCCCAACAAAATATGTATAATTTGATGTATCGTCGGGTGCTTGTAAAATTTGATGTGTAATTTTCAAATTTTTGAAAGTTTATCCCCAAAATTCATTGAAATTTTGACACAGCTGGGTTTCGTCGAAATGCCGACTATCAGTTTCTTCAAAATTTTGACAAACATGAAAAATAGAAAAAAATCAAATTGTGGCTAACATAAAGAAAAGTGAGTTCATGCCTAATTTATTGTGACAGTGTTTTGCTCTACTTGAGATAGTCTGTGGAGAACTAAGGATGTTTTTCTTGGGAAAAATAAGAAAAAATTCAAGAAGATATCGCTAGGTTGAGGGTAGTCATTGTCTTTTTGCAGAATTTAGTTATGAAGTCAGATTTGTAGTTCCAGGATTGAAAATCATATTTTAAAGAAACATCTCATCAGATTTCATTTTTAGAGGTTTAGGGTTTTGAGAATTTCATGTCCAGATTTTGTTGTGTGGAATCACCATAAGATCACAACCAAGGAACAAATTCTTGTGACTATAATTATGTGATCCATAACTCTATTGGTCATGTGGCATAGTTGTGTTATAACAAATACAAGATGCATTCATGTGTGACCCAAGTTTAATGTGGCTATGTTGTGATAGAAATGGAGGAAATCATATAATGTAGTTAATTCAGGTTGTATAATGTACGTGTCAATCATCATTGGGTGCATTCAGGTTGTCTCAAGTTTAACAGGTTAGGATGTAATTATAGCATGATCAAAGAGTGATTACCTCTTGCTGCAATAAAGAGTCTATAACTCTGGTTGATATGCATAGTGGTTGTGTTATAACAATTATGTAGTGCATTCAAGCACAACCCATGTTTAATGGGCTATTCTAGAGAGTGATCAAGATTTTCTTATGAATGTTACTTAAAAGTGTATAGCTTAAACTACAAACCAGGTTTGTTACATACTTGAATGCAATCTTGGGTTACCGCAAACTATAATAATGTGATATGCTAATAACCAATATGGAAAGTATTAAAGCAAGACCCATGATATATAGGATACATTTCCTTGATCAGGTTTACATACCTTAATTATCAAACACAAGCTTCCCACACACTCTAGGATATAATCCAAAATCATACCACAACTTTATTAAGACAACTAATTTTCTGACCCAAGATTTAAGGTTGTTTTTAATACCAACAGATGCGTTGGTAAGAGCATGATTAGGGTACAAACCCTAGGCCTCCGTATAAACATAAAAAATAACTATAGTGGATTAGTGAGGTTGCAATACTAGAAAGATTGAGACATTGTAGGTAATAACAAAATATTGCAATCTAAAGATTGTATCCAATAACAAGCACACTATGTAGCTTAGTGACATTTGTAAATGCAATCTATGGTAAGAAGAATGACAATCACTTGAGATGTGACAGTCAAAATGAGGCTGAGCAATGACAAGATAATAAAGCTCAAACCTTGCATTAGTAAAGTGGATATTTTAACAATGAGTTTCCTTACCCCCTTGCTGACCTTAAGGGTTTTTCAAATGCTTTTAGTAGTGTTAGACAAGGAAAATACAATCAGGGAATGACTGTCCAAATGAAGTAACAGTGGTAATCATAGGTTCAATGTTTCTTCTTAGCCATTAATGTATAATGGAGGTAGTGGATTGCATGTTTGAGCAGTGTTATGAGACTCATCAAAGATGGGAGAATAGTGAATAATACCTTGTGGACTGTGAAGTAGTGTTAATAAAGTTGAAGGATCTTAAGAACTACAATACCATGAAACAATGAGTCCCCTGTAGTAAGTAGGTAGTCTATAGGGCATAGTTTGACTTTATAGAAGGATGTTCATGAAAGGAATCTTCAAGTGATAGTGAGTGAGTTGTTTGAGATTGCAGCTGAGGGTGCAATACCCAATCTTAAAGGAAGTTAGCAAAGCAGTAAATGCGCAAGAAAATCAAATTGTACACAACAAACAATTCACAATGTTATTTTGCAAAATTCTTTGAGTTTGAAGAAAAA
Source organism: Sequoia sempervirens (assembly GCA_007258455.2). NCBI lineage: Eukaryota > Viridiplantae > Streptophyta > Pinopsida > Cupressales > Cupressaceae > Sequoia > Sequoia sempervirens. The sequence continues at coordinate 227,574,384 of VDFB02000017.1, read as the reverse complement.
AATCTCATTGTATCTTCATGATGAAAGTGATGTCCTTAATGGTCAATCACTGGCAACCATGATTTTAAAATATGCTATTGTACTTATGGAGGAAACATTTTAAGTAAGGCAGTGAGTGGTGGTTTGGAACAATGGCAGGTATGAAGGACTTGCTTTATATTCATATTATGCAGTCTAGCTTAAGACACCATTCTTAGAAGAGATTGAAGGTGGATTATGGAACTCAAGGGTTACCATGAAAATGATTAAAGCAAAGATTGTGATCTATTTAAAATCCACGATCATGAAGATATTAAAGATGTCACATGCAAAACCCTAGTAGATGGAGTAATGAATACAGTGCCAAAGAGGATAGTGTGCTGGGGAAAATTTATGATATCTCCACATTATCTAATATGATAGGGAAATACATCATTTATTTATTTATTTAATTAAAAGAAATCATTCTAAACCCTATATAGGATACATTGATATTTCAAAAGCCTCTGAAGGAATTTGAGATTATGCAAATATATGTCAAGTAAATACCTGGATTACAAATAGTAGGGGGAACAATGTAAGATTTTTTGAGCAAAGCAGGAATGAGGTAAGAAGCAATGAATCCTATGCCTCCTTTCATGCACATCTCCTCACCGTTCTCTGTCATTCTTTATGGAAACACTTCTCCATTTTGGCAGTCTATGCTTGAAAATAATGTTTTGACAAAGGTTTTTTATAGGGAAATACATCATTTATTTATTTTTTTAATTAAAAGAAATCATTCTAAACCCTATATAGGATACATTGATATTTCAAAAGCCTCCGAAGGAATTTGAGATTATGCAAATATATGTCAAGTAAATACCTAGATTACAAATAGTAGGGGGGACAATGTAAGATTTGTTGAGTAGAGCAGGAATGAGGTAAGAAACAATGAATCCTATGCCTCCTTTCATGCACATCTCCTCACCATTCTTTGTCATTCTTTACAGAAACACTTCTCCATTTTGGCGGTCTATGCTTGAAAATAATGTTTTGACGAAGGTTTTAGAGTATGTTTATTAAAATGAAAACTCCATTTTGGTGGGATACACCTGAAAATAAGATTTTGACAAAAGTTTTAGGGTATGTTTATTAAAGTTTTAGAGTATTTTGGCAGGCTATATTCTTGATTCCTTAAATGATTTATTCAAATGGATTCTAACTAAATAAATGAATAACTATTTAATCACTTTTATTTGTGTGACTAAATAAATTTTAATCAACAACCAAACTAGTAATTTATTTACTCATTTATAGCTCAGTTGCAAAAAATAAGCAGAATTTAGTCATTTTTAGTTGTTGTGACTCAAAGTTTTAGTCACCTAGTCATTTATTTGCCAAATTCTACTAGTGTCTACTTCCTTGTGCTATTAGGGCTCTCTCAATGTTGAGGGCCCTAGGGATAAACTAGTCATAAGAAGTGACACATTTCATCTTTAACTAAAAGGATAAATCTGTATTGACATTAGCAATGATGATTCTGACTTGTTGCTCCTTAGGAATGGGTCACTTGCTCTTAATAGCTCACTACCTCCTTCATTGTAGGAAGTTTGTGATCAAGTTCAATATTCTAATTTTAGGAGTCTTAATGGTTGGAAATCATAGTAAAATCAGAATTTAATAAGTTTTGGAATTAGCATTTTAAAGTGTTTTTTGGGGTTATTAACTTCAAACTATCTTCTCTTTTGCAGGGGTAGTTGCATGCCAAAATTTTTTGGTGTAAAATATCAGAATTATTAGATTTTGTTACCTGTCCGTGAATAAAAATGATTGGAGTGTGAGTTTGATATTTTTTGAAGATCTAAATAGTAAAGCTTGGTAAAGAAAAATCATGTAAGATAATATTAGTCCAAAAAATAATGAAGAGACACTTGATAGATTGAAAAGAAAGGGTGATGGGAAATGTTATTGTCCTTCCAATAATTGCAAGGGCTTAAAGACAAGATGAATTTTAATCACAATAGCTAAGAAATATTGTAGGTAGCATTGTCACGTTGAAGGGGGGCATGATTATCGTCCATTGGTAAGTTGTTCATTATATGTGTTTATATCATTTTAACATTATATATATATATAATCACTTGATCATGATCATGGTTTATTTATGTCTATCATTATTATAAAGGTGGGGCACCCTAGGGCAGATGATATGGATTATCACGGCCCAGAGAATGTGGTTTTGAAAGCGGACGAACATGGAGCTATGAATATCGAAGATGAAGTTAATGATCCTATGGAAAAAGATTATCATGCGCTAGAAAAAATAGTTGAAGATGATGGTATGAATACATTGATTCATGACACATTTAGTGGTAGAGCTGATCATGATGATCAAGATGACTTTGATGATGTTCATGATTTACCTGTACTTGAAAAGGAATACAAGCCCCTTTATGAAGGCTCCCAAACAACTCTTCTCTCTGCTGTATTGTTGTTGTTGAACTTGAAGGTTATGAATGGTTTATCAAACATAGCAATCTCACGAATGTTAAGGTATGTCATATATGTCATCTTTTTTCATCTATTTTAATTGTTTTTAGTTCATCACTAGTAAATAAAGGATGAAATATGTACCATTAATATTCTTTATATTAACAAATTATTTTTTGTTGTAGATTCATTGGTGAATTTTTGTTACCACCATCAAATATTTCACCTCGCTCATACTGAGATTTATTTTCCATTATGAAAGATATCGGAATGGAGTATCAAGCAATAGATGCATGTCCCAATGATCATATTATATATCATAAACAACAAGAATTTGCAATAGAATGCTTAGAATGTCATATCAGTAGATATCAAATAGATCAACTAACAAAAATGGTGTCTCGCAAGGTTTTTCATTATATTCTCATTATTCCACGTATGCAACAATTATTTAGGTGTGAAAGATCAACACAATTTATGGATTACCATGCACGGAATAGAAGTGGAGATGACATTCTTCGAATGCTTGTGGATGGTTCTGCATTTAGGGACATGGAGGAAAAATGGCCATAATTTAAAGAAGAACCTCGTAATCTCAGGCTTTCATTGGGAGTGGACGGTGTCAATCCATTTGGAGAGCTGAGATCTATTTACTTAGTGGCCTGTTTTTGTTATCAACAATAACATTCCTCCATGGATGTCAATAAAGAGGGAGCACATAAAGTTGTCAATGATTGTTCCAGGTATTTGTTTACATTAATTTTTTTTAACGTAGTAGCATCTCATTTGTCTTATTTGTTGCATAATGGCTTATATTTTTTTTCATTCAATAGTCATTTACATTAATTTATATATATTGTAGTAAAATGGTTATAATAATTATGTAATGTTTATGTTCATTCAACTAGGTAAGTACGAAGTTAAAGATATGAATGTATATATTGAGCCTCTTATCGATGAGTTACTAAAGTTATGGAATGACATCACTGTGTATGACGTCTCTAGACCAATAGGACAAAGAAAATTTCAATTCCATGCAATGCTCATATGGACAATTCATGATGCCCTAGGGCTAACACATTTTTGTGGTATGTTATAACATTCAACTGCACTTTAACAATATTTAATTTGATGAAGTAGATATCATGCATATTTTTAAAATAATCTATTGATTATATATAATTATAAAAATTGACATATTTAATCCAATTATATATGATCTTGTAGGTCTTCAAACAAAGGGAAATTTTGCATGTCCAATTTGTGGTCCAAAGATGAAATCTCGTCGTTCAACAAGTTTAGGAAAGTAGGTGTTTGATGAGTATAGGCACTTCCTCCATAGAAATCATAAGTATCGAACTACTGAAAAACATCTTTTCAATGGGAAAGAGGAGACTACATCAAAACTTCGAAGAATGACACCTTGCCTATGGAAGTTGGAATATAATAGAATTAATCATCAAGGTTATACATCAGATTGAATTGTTTATCTATCATATATGGTGTGTTTTGAATTTATATTTTTATATTGTGTTGTGTTTACTCATGTTGTAATTGACAATGATTGTCGTTGTTAATTTGTTTAACTTATATGCTTCATGAAGGTCGTCAAGGCATTAATGGTCAACTTCCACAGGGACTGAAAAGTTATCCTAGACAATCTAGTAGGTTACCCTACTATGAGTAGCTAAAAATCGTGCATTTGTTTGATACAATGCATATCGGAAAGAATATAATAGAAACATTATGGAAAATATTAGATGGAAGGCATGACAAAGAAAAAATTGTCAAAATTTGTAGTGACCTTCAGGAAGCCAAACATGCAATGAAAAATTTCATTCAATTAAATAGCAATCAAGACCAAATTAATATAAGTGCCCTTCCTTGGTTATTAACAGAGTAACAAAGCAATGCTATAAAATAATTCATACGAAAAATTTGATTTCTGACAAGATTTGCTATGAACATAAACAATATAATAACAAAGAAAGGTGAATTTGGGTCAGGGATGAAAACGCATGATTCGCATACCTTCATTAAGGTAATTATTTTGGTATATTATATACACTTGTATAATGCATGTACTTTTTAGTGTATTGTGTTTACTACTTTTGGAAAAATAATGAAAAGATCATTTTATAATTGTTGCAAGACGCTCTACCTCTATCTCTCCTAGACAACTTTGACAACAATGTCAAGAAAGTTATATATGATCTTGGAAAATACATGAGGTAAGTAGCGATTTGTTCAATTCGTTGTATACATCTTATAATTGCCATTTTTTTTACTTGTTATGTAATATACTGTATATTTTTGTTAAATCTCATTAATATATTTGCGCCTTGAATCACTTGTAGATGGATGTCATCTAAAGAAATCCATAAAGAAGATATAAATTATTGGAAGAGAAAAATTCCTTCGTCTAATGTGTGAAATGAAAAAGTGTCTACCTTCAAAATTTTTCAATGCACAAGAACACTACCTCATACACCAAGTTGAGGAGATTGAATTGTGTGGACCTGTACACACAAGGTCAATGTGGATGGTTGAGAGGCACTTGAAATTTTTGAAGGATTTGGTTAGACAAAGAGCACATCCTGAGGGTTGTATGGTGGAGGGATATATGGTATACCAGACCATGGTGTACATTAGTGAATATCTTCCTAAGTTTACAGCAAAGATCCATGTAGATCACATTTGGGATCCCAACTCCATTAACAAATTTGAAGGGGAGTATTGATGGTGAAAGGTAGATTGAGGAAAGTGAGAGGTAATTATAAGATGGTCATGGAGATTAATTGGAATACATTTTACATATGGTTTTTATGTATATTGTACATATTTAATTTTTAATCTTCAATATAAATCAATTATAAATTAAGGTCATATACTGTGGTATTTAACTAATTATACGCCGTTTGTGAATTTGAATTTTTTTCCATACAATTGGTCGAGAGTGGGATGCACTACATTTGTACGTCACCAACAATCTTGATTGGATGACAGTATGGATTGAACGATGTCAACAATCTGGCCGTGCATTGACATGGGAAGGTGTGGCTTCATTGGTTAAAGAAGCTCATCGTAATGGAGATTCCAATGTTACACAAAGGGAAATTGGTTTAGCATATGGTTTAAGAGATAAATAGGTACATATAAATATATTAATCACCCATATTATTTAATTATTTTCAATTATATTGATGTATATATATGTTGATTTTTTTCTTTGCATACATTTGGCCAAGAATAAATATGTTTATCAACTAACGATATTGCAATAATTTTTACATGTTTGACATATTATAGGTGAAACACCACAAGGCTATGTGGTGCAATGGTCATAAATTTTGAATCAAAATTTTGGATGACATGAAGAAAACTTGTGATTTTGGTATAATTGCAGTCTTTCAGGTGACTAATGTTTCATTTAGAAGCGACATACATCTAGAAGTCTCAGAAAATTGATACTATGGGATTTTGGATGATATACTTGAGTGTGACTTTAAGTCCTTCAGATTAATTATGTTCGTCATCCTATGGTACAGGCTACGATTAATGAAAATGATCCTAAGAGAATTGTTATTTAACATGATAATGGATTTACCATGGTTAATACAAGGTTGATCGAGCAAGTTGGAAATGAGCCCTATGTCCTTCCAAGCCAATGTGAGTAGGTATTTTACTTAGAGGTTCCAAGTAAACCGGGTTGGTCATTTGTTGTTAGACATGATCCAAGAGGAAGGTTGGTAAAGTATAATGTAGTGGAAGAAGAAGATACCAAAGAACTAGAAGATGATGTAGATGATGATCAGGACCAATAGTTAGTTGATGATGTTCTTGACGAAGATGTCGAAGAGGAGGAACTAGATCATGATGATGTAGGAGTTAATGTTCATGAAGATGATATCTGTGTGGGTGATGACATTATTGAAACTCATATCAATGACGACGATGATGATATGACCAATCCTTATAATGTCAAATCTGGATCGGATGATATAGACAAAGAGTTGGATGAAGAAGAAGATCAATGACATTGAAATGTATAAGTTATGCGATTATATTATCTATTTGATATTAATTTTTTGATAGAATTATATTTGACTTATGTGGTTATATAATTAATTCAGGATGTTTTTAATTTTTATGCCATTACATAATTAATTTAATGATGTACTTTTTAAAGTTTGAAAGGTCAAAAAATTAAAACATTTCAGTAGTGATGTTAACAACCTTCAAATTAACGTGTTTTATGTTTCATACAATCATAAAATATTTAAAAGTTAGTTGTAGAGGTGGTTGTTTAGTGGTTGACATGTAAAGGCCTTTAAAAGGCATAAAGTGATGATTGTAATGGTTTTTGATGGTTGAGGATTTAAAATACATGATCTTACATTCAAAAATATGTGTTTTTCTTCAAAATTTCTATATTTTTCCTATTATGTAGCACTGTACGGTCACATGCAGCCATATTTTGATGTGAAATCAATTCCAGGTCATGAAGATATGTGTTATATTTGATTTGAATTTGATTTGAGGGCTTAAGGCGTTGATTTGAGTTAGAAAGCTTCATTTATTTGCATACAACTTGGTTACCTTGTTCTTGGGGGTTTTGTAGTCCAAACATGATATAAAAGGGCTCTTACACCTTTTGTGATTACTGTAGCTTGTGTAAGAGGCCCCATGGATACTTTTGTAATTGTAGGATGCATGAATAGGGCATAGGATGAGAAATAAAGAAGGTATAGCTATTGTCCTCAAGATTTTTGTGAAGAAAAGCATGTGAAATGAGAGGTTCAAGCCTAGGTTTCAACAAAACATGTATGGGAGATCTGATTTTGTGAAGTTTTATCCATGTGTAGACCTAATGGGTTGTTTCTAAACACTGAATATAAATGATATACATACACACACACATATATATATGTATGTATGTATGTATGTATGTATATGTATTTTTAAATGTAAATGTAAATGCAATACTGGATGCTCTCCTAGAACAATAAATGCAACATATCATTAAAGAAATCTATATCTATGTATATAAATGTGTATTTCTAAATGAAAGTGTAAATGCAAAGAGCATATGGTTTTGTAGTCTTATAGATACAACATATCCATAAATTAATGTAATTGAAATTCTAAAGTTTTCAACACATATAATATGAAATCGATCAAACTATTAAACTACATGAGAAATAAATAAAAAAATTAAATATTTGTAAATGTAAGTGTAAAATAAATAAGAATAATGAAAATTATAAAAGAATACAAGGAAAGGTTTAGATTTTAGAGTGGGAGAGAGATAAAGGGTAGAGGGTTTAAGGGTTTAGAGTTTAAGGGTTAGTGGTTTAGGGTTTAGGGTTAAAGGTAGAGGGTGTTGGTTTGTTTTTTACACTATAACCAGGTTGGTCTTCTAATCTACCTATGGGATTACCAATTCCAATCAAGGGCAGCTCGAAGGACCTAGACCAATTGACGAGGACTTTACAAATCCTCCTACACTTTGGGCTCTGCAAGATCTGGGAGGGTGATCCCTTAATGTGTTTACAATCTCTGCACCAATATCATAAACAACATTAACACATAACAGATAATCCCATTGAATAGCTCAACACAATAGGATAATATAGAATAAAATTGGATGTTCACCTATAATATCAACTATGTGGAGCATGAGGGGCGGGGGCCCTAGTTCGGTTGGCTAAGTCTTTCCTATTGCAGGAGGCTGGTCACGAGTTCTAGTCTCCCCCGTCTCATGGTACCAGAGGGCATGTCACGCCAGCGCTGCTGGTCACGTTAAAAAGTTTACCAGGTGCGCTACAATTTATAGGGGGCTGTGCTATACAAACCCGATTTCTGCAGCCTAAAAAAAAAAACTATGTGGAGCATGAGATAACTACAACACAATCCATAGTAAAATATAGTCATTAATTTGCAATTCAGCAAGCTCTAGGCAAAGACAAACAATTATTGAACTACACA
>VDFB02000017.1:227546212-227565845 GCA_007258455.2 Sequoia sempervirens | reverse complement strand
ACATGACCTGGGTCAACAAATAAGCAACCCAATTGCATATTCGAGGTGCGCGAGGGAAACCGTGTATTCGTATGTGCGATAAAATCAATAACTATAGGGGAAGAGTTGCTAATCAATTACAATTTGAATCACTTAGTTAAAAACACAGTTTCTATGGGGGTGGTACATACTATGTACCATTTTACCTAGCCTCCAATTAATGACCCCAATACACCATTTTATTTTTATTTTTTTTCGTAAGTCTATTGGTTTCATTTCGGTAATGTTTTTTATATTTAATTTTTGTCACAGGGGAACATTGATCATACGGAGAAGGCTCTGGCCCAAAGCATAGATCGTGATGTATCTTCAGGCACTTCTACTGACAGGTTTACCTCATTGTAATTGTAAAAATTAGATACAAGCAAAATGTTTTATTATTATGTTTTTTTCATAAGTTTTTTGGGTTAATTTTGATAATGTTTTTAATATTCTTGTTGTAGTTGACTGATTGGGGAAAGGCACCAGTAGTAGAGGAGAGCATCCATATTGAGGTGCATTCAATATTTTGTGATGATGACATCACTTATTCATCAAACCCTCTCGATACAATAAAGAAGATACAAAAAAAATGCAATGAAGAAATGGTTAAGTTGATGTTCATAGTGCCTCAAACAGATGAGATAAGAGAGAGGGTTAAAATATTGTCTGAGAGATTAAAAAACTTGCAAGTAAGTTGTCATGAGGTCTTTAATTATAACATAAGTTCATTCATGGTTTTATATTTTCTACTCTTTTATGTCATGAACTAAAATATGTGTTGTTTTTACAGGGTTATTTTCCTCCTCATGATGCTCTTGGCCATGATCAGGGTACTGTGAGTGCTGCCCGAGGAGTAAGGGTTGGTACAAGTGTCCATCCTGATCTTCCTACACATACATCACATCATCTGACCCCAACATCCGTGCCTATATTTTCGTTTGAAATATCAGCAACACATACCATGCAGGCATCCATTAATGCACCCTCTGGCAGTGAACACATGCCAAAACATGCATCAGGGCATGTACCTGGGATGCAGAGGCCACTAGTACTGGTGATGTTTTAGCATCATTTCTTGGATCTTCCCATATTACTAGTATGAGAACATTGTCGGTCACACTTGTGGTGACCGAAGATTTCATTCCCATAAAGATAGAGAAGGTCCCAGGTACTTTAAAATGTTTTAATTATTATTCTATATAATCTAATTGAAATTTACTTATTGATCACTCTTTTTAGACTATTGATCCCATGATCATTTTGTAGGAAATGATGTTTTTGATAAACATCTAAGTGATATTACATTGGAGCTCTTTGGGCCCACCATACGTACACGGTGGAATTCCTAAAATCAAGATTTAAAAGATGAGCTCATTAACCGTTTAGTTGTGTTGTTCGGTGATAAAATATTCAACCGAACCAAGGTCCTTAAGAAAGATGGTACCTATCTAAAGTATGTGAGGGACCAATATAGGTCACATTTAGAGAAGAACAAAAAGTACGAGCGTCCCCCATGATTCCAGAGAGGGAGTGGAAGGACTTGGTGTCAGATGGAAAGGAGAAGGCTGAAAAGAAAAAATGAAAGACACCATTGGGCCAAGGAAGGTATGTGATACTATCAACAATGTAATTATATACTAATTACTCTTTCTTTTTACCTAATCTAACGTATTTCAAACTTTTCATAGGCTTCTTGACACATCGAAGGCAACAAAGGCAAGACTAGAAAAGCAAGAGCATCAAAAACTTGGCTCTGGTGGTTATATGAAATTAGCCGCACGAATTGTAAGTATCAATAAATGAAATATTGCATCCAAATTATAATAAATTGAAAACAATTTTGGTTTTATCACACCATAGAAGAAAAATTCATGATCTTATGCAAAAATGTAGGGCTCTGAATTCAATAGAGTTCCCATAGAAGAGGACCTGAAGATTTCCTTCTAGCAAGGCTATGGATTCGTGGCTGAACGCCTAAGAGTCTTGAATGGGAAAACACAATCTTCCATTGCATCTGACACGTAGGTAAATAAACTCAATAAAGTTTATTTAAAATTGAATACTTGTGCAATCTATTCAATATTAATTTTCACCATAAAGTAATTACATGCCTATTTTTTTTAAACATAGCAATGATAATACTACACATGACATTAGAATACAACCCAGTGAGGGTGGAGCACAATGTGAAGATGAAGGTCATGGTGTGCATCCCGGTACTTTAGAGCATGTAGAGCATGATCAACATGTTGAGCATGATCAGGCTAGAGAAGATCAGGAATATGATGTGGCCCCATCAGGTAAAGATGACCACTCTAAAGTTATTTTAAACATATTTAATTGCAATTGGTGTATTAATTAATGTAACCTTTCATGTTTCAACTTTAGAGCATGTAGAGCATGATCAACATGTTGAGCATGATCAAGCTACAGAAGATCAGGAACATGATGTGGCCCCATCAGGTAAAGAGGACCACCCTCATGTTCTCTTAAACATATTTAATTTCAATTGGTGTATTAATTAATGTAACATTTCATGTTTCAACTGCAAATTAGGATTTAGAGGGTGTTCAACATGTTGAGCATGGGTCTATAACAAAAGTTTAGGAACATGATGTGGAACCGTTAGGTAAAGAGAACCACTCTAACATTCTTTTAATTAATGAAATACTTGTAATAATAATAATAAAACATATCAGTTTAACATTTCTTTCTTATTGCAGTAGACCCCCCCTTGCAGCGGCGTCCACGTCATGAGAAAACGACTACGTGTACATTAAGATCATGAGAAAAGGGTAGAACAACTAAAGGGGGGACAAATATTGATTTAGAAAATGATACTCCACTTCAGCTTTATGTAGCTTTAAAAAAGAAACAAAAAAAAAAGTGATTATAATCATATCATGACAACCATATTTTTGATAATATGTAAAAATTGAAAGAATGAATATTATATGTTAATGAATGAATGTGAATATGTTAATTAATGAATGATATATGTTAATGAATGAATGCTATATTTTATTAATGGATGAATAGATGTTATATGTTATTAATGGATGAATGAATGAATGTTATATGTTATTAATGGATAATGAATGAATGTTATATGTTATAAATGAATGATTAATGTTATATGATTGGGTATGGGGAATTGAGAGTGATGTGAGGGGGGGGGAGGGGCCAAATGAGCTTCCATCGTCATGTGGTTGGCCCTGTTAAGTAAAGAATATTAAACTATTCTCGAAACAAAGAGAAGCTCAATAAGGTAATGCACTTTTCAATATAAGAAATGCATTGTTTGAAGCATCAAACCAACATGCAAAGATGAAAGAAAGTGCTAAATTTTCACTATGGTGGTAGAAAAATGATTTTTATACCCTGAATCCATGCTCTGTATCATAATTTTAAGTTGTTTCATTCCAATGTTCTGAGTTTAGTTTGTTTGTATGGCTTTGTATGAATACCACATTGTGTTGTGTGGATTTGGTTTCAAAGCTGTTTCTTCTATTTTTAGTGGTGATATAACTCTAAAATTTGAATTTTGTGCATAACAGGTTAGTGGAAAAATTGACAGCTTTGAAGGGTTTAGAGGCTCGATTGAGATAGATACATGAATATTTGGATCTTGTTGTTGATGGGAGGCTTCCACTTAACCATGAAATTTTGTACCATCTGCAGGTATGCAAAATTTCTTACTTACATTCATTCTTAATCATAAATGTTGTAAATGATATTAATGCTTCAAACTTAAGATTCGTTTCATTGTGATAATGATCAAAATGTTATACTTTGCTATACATTCAAGCATTCTCTTGCCCCCTACCCTTTGCTCTCTCCCCCCTCCTTTTAAGAATTTTCTTTGTCATAAAAGATTCACATTTCTGTCTCATTTACACAAATTTATCTAAAGTGCTAGGAGTGAATAAAGATATGTAAAAGATGATGGATTATGTCTAAACAACAACTTTCCATCTTATAGCTAATTAAATCCTTAATATTTGAATAGTTTAGAGCTTGAATAATGCTTGTATATGCATGTGTAGCAATAAGGGAGCCTATGTGAAGATTGAAATTTAAAACATCACTTTGGTATTTTTCCTTAGGCAATGAAATGATATTTTGAGTAATACAAACCTACACACACATTGATATTTTTCAGCATTGCATTGAAGAATTTTTTTTCTCTTATACCTACCCTCGGCTAGACATGGAGGTAGATAATATTGGTTTATGGGTTTATTATGTAAGTAGTTAATTTCACAGAGGAAGACTAAAATCTTCTTAATGTCCTATGTCAGGTGTGAAAGCATATGAATCACTTGCTGAAGGCACCATTTTGTATTCATCCAAAAACTGGTTTGTTCTTTTTTTTATGTTTCTTGCATGTATTTTTTTTAGGCTCTAGAAATGTAGCTCAACTCTTTCCTTTGCACTTTTCATCTATTTTGATGATTACATCAGATTTTCTTCATAATTTTTCATGTAGATCCGTTTGTAACCTTATTTTCTACCAATCAATTTTAAAACCACTCACATATTAAGGACCATTTCACTAACTTGTCATCTATTACTTCATATGTTGCAGGTTGTGTCTATGTGCCAATAAATCCTGATGATTGCAAGAACTTTAATCCTACAAGTGTACCCAATCTTTCTCAAGTAAAAGTTTTTCCTTATTTTATAGTACTTTAAATGGTTAATTGAGGGTGCTTCTTTAGATTTGAGATAGTTGAACCCTGGATTAAAATATGGTATTAGATGTGTAGTATAATGATAAAACTGAGGTCCATTGAACACAAATTACGAACATAATTTATTGGACTATGAATAGTGTTACAATTATAATTATTTCTCCTTTACCTACCTCTACATTAATGAAAAAGATAGATCCCTATAAATCTAACCATAAAAAAGTTGAAACCTATAATATCTAGTATCTATAGGACTCGAGAAACTATCAAACATATTCTTTTTGAATGTTTTTATGCTTAGGAAATTTGTTACTTATTTTGCCATAAGCTGAAGGTCTGGAATAGAAATGGTAAAATTAATTGGCATGATATTCTATTTTGTAATTTCAAGCTCAAGTTTGATTTCAAGCTCAAGTTTTATTGTAAGTTATTAAGTAGTTGAAGGAAAGTCCCGACGACCCCCAAAGTCACAACGATAAGTTATCATTGGTGAGAATCATAGCGATACACTTAAGACCAAAGGAATAATTCTCGGGGAGACTCAGAATGTCGGTATGACTGCATGACACCATATCAACATATGATCTATTGGCTATTGGTGAGACTCAGAACATCGATGAGACTATGTGACACCAAAGTGATATGTAATATTGACTGTCGAAGAGACTCAAGGCATCGACAAAACTACATGACATCTCAACGGGTGTCTAATAAACATGGAAAATGACCGAATAAAATAATTACCCGAGATTTGAATACGAAGGGATGTGACATGATTGATCTCTCACCGATGGTACATTTCAATGAATATTTAAAAAAAAAATTGCATTGTTTCATCAAAATTTTGACGAACATAACCGACGAATCACCAAAAAGGTCCAGCGAAGTTGTTATAGCTGCGATGAAGGCTTCGTCATAACTGATTGTCCATTTCGACGAAGTCCGCCGATAAATCACATAAAAGGTTTGACAAAGTTGCTTAGCTACGACGAAGGCTTCACTGTCACTCCTTGCCCATTTCATCACAATTTCGACGAACGTCACCGACGAATCACATAAAAGGTCCGACGAAGTTGCTTAGTTGTGATGAAGGCTTCGTCGTAAATACTTTACCATTTCATCGAAATGGCGACAAACTTCTGGTGTTCTTTCGATGCCCATTTTGTCAATATTATGAAAAACAACCAAGTCATTTTATGTTGCAAACGACTGACGAATCTGCGTCATTATTTTGACATTTAATTCATTGTCAGACTTGCGATGAAAAAAAGCAATGAAAATGTTTTTGTCATTTCGTCGCTTTTCCAACAAAGATTCATTGAACCACTGATGAACGTCTGTCATAAAATGGTGTCAAATTTAGTTGTGAATTATTTTCAATTCCATTTTGTAACTCCACAATCCCAACACCTAAACTTGATTTTTCAGATTTTTCAAAAAAATGTAATTACACCTCCACTACCCCACTTTCCAACTTGCATAACAAAAATATTTTTTATTTAATTAAATGTAATTATTCTCAACTTATTCAAATTATCCTCCTAATATGAAATTAACCTCCTAACATGAAATGCAAATGAAAATTTGAAATTTGAAATTCTTTGGTTGATGTTTATTGCACTTTCACCTAGGATGCTCTTGCATTAGACACCCTAGGTAGAAAGAAATGTTTCATGAGTTGTGCTAAAAAATATTTGTAGACCCTATGTCTATCTTGAATACACCTCATTTTCTTGTCCATTGGAATCTTTTTGTGCACCACTTTTTGCAAACTTGCAGCACTACCGTGTCTCATCCTTTCTCTACTACTCGTCATGTAATTCAAAGCATCAAATTTATTTTCCAACCAATATACTTCATCAAAATAAGAACTAAAAATTAAACTTATACCTCATACTTCATAAAAAAAAATGTATTTATTTTCCTCTTTTTCTTTTCTACGTCTTCATCTCTTTTCACTATGTCCCCTTCATGAAATTCCACTGTTTTAATGTCTTTTCAAAGGCATGACATTTCTGCAACCTATTTTCCTTCACTCAAAACAGCATTAGTACTACCATAAAAAGACTCAATTTATACAATACCTAACAAGGAATCATGATCTTTAATCACAACATTTTCACCTCCACTATTCCCAAACAAGGATTCCTCAAAAAACTCTTCATTAAGCTCCATACTCCACTCTTCCAATTCAACTTTATCAAAAATAATTTCTTCTGCAACAAACTTATCTATTCCTTCATTATCTTTCTCATCAAAGGAAACAATAAAATAAGATTTTACTTTACCCTCTACTGCTACCTTCATTCCACTTGAGATCTCTACTTCAATTTGAGTCAACAAATCACCTTTCTCATCCTCATCATGGTTAGTGTTACCAAATCCAATGTATTCATGCTTCATACTATCTAAAAGTTGATTTCATCAATCAAACAAGACCTTTCATTGCTTCAAACCTTACCAATTTCTTCTTTCAATGACTTCAATTTGTGTTTCACTCCATCCTTCATCAATGTGTATGTGTTGGCATAACCATCATGCACCGTCTTCCTGCCAAATTGCTAAGGCCTTCCTAAGAAAACATGACAAGCATTCATAGGAATAATATCACATAAAATTTCATCTCTATAACCTCCTATATTAATATTTACCAAACTTTATTCACTGATAAAAAAATTCCTATCATTTTGTAGCCATCCAATACCAATTTGGGTGCTTCTTCCTTTCTAGCTTCAGTTTTCTCACCATTTCTCCAGATACCAAGTTATTCATGCTTCCATTTTCTATGATGACATTACAAGCCTTCCCCTCACATTTTCATCTTGTCTTGAATAATCTCTTTCTTTGAGTTGGTGCATTTTTCTCATTCAACAATTCTCTTCTTGTCATTAGGAATTCACCTCCTTTTGCTTCTTCTGAATGTGATGAATGTGCATCCACCTCATTGATGTTTGCAGCTCTATTCTAATTTTTTGATCTTCTTCTTGGTATTTCCTCTTCATGAGGACAATCATATTCTCTTTAGTCCTCTTCTCCACACTTAAAATAGGTTCCTCTTCCAAAACCTCTACTCGATCTTCCTCTACCTCTTGATCCCTAGGACCATATGAACCATCATACCTTTGTTTTTTGCTGTTTCCTTGGTCTTCATTTTTTTGAATTTTTTTATTTTTTTCATCATTCTTGTAAGGTCTTCCTCCAGTCCTTCCTCCATGGCCTCTTTCTCTCTATTTACTTTAATGTATTTTGTTCATTCTATCTTCAATTTTCAAGGCAATCTAATAGGCCTCTTCCATTGCAAGAACTCTCACCAAAGCCATCTCTTCTTGTATGCTTGGTCTCAAACCATTAATATATCTTGCAACCTTATCCTTAGTTGCTTCAACATTTCTTGTTCTAATCAGAATCCTATGAAACTCCTTTGTATATTCTTTCACTGTTTTGGTCCATTGTTTTAACCCTTGCATTTTTTTGAGAAAATCAATCTCATAGTCCACCAGAATGAACTGTCTTTTCATTTTCTCCACCATTCTATCCCACTTAGTAATTTTATCCTTGCCTCTCCTTCCTCTTTCCAATTAAATCTCTCTCCACCAAATTGAAGCATGTTCTTTCAAACTAGTTTTTGCATACCTCGCTCTATCAGGTTCCTCAACTTCTTGAAACTCATAGAATTATTCCATTTCATTGATCCAATTCACTAACTCTTTTGGATTCAAATTCCCAAAAAATGTAGGAACATCAAATTTTGGTCTTTTTCCCATCCTTGATATGGAAATCAACAATGGTTCATTGGAAACTATTGTTGTTGCATCTCTTTGTTCACTTGTTTGGTTGGCATCCTCTGAGGTTTCTTCTTCTTCATCACTTACTGGTTCTCTTCTCTGTGTAAACCCTCTTCTATTTTCTTCTTGTAATGCTTCCACCTACCTTCTCAATGATCTAAAATAATCAACATGGAAAACATTATCACCTCTTTCTCTACCCCTACCATATGGGGCTCCTCTTGCATACATTTTTCTATACACCCAAAAGCTCAATCCTAGTGCAAACTGCATCTCTTCAATGGTCTATTCACACACTTAGAATCTTCTTGATCTGATAACATTGATGAGAGAGGGGTTCTCAACAACCCTCTTTTTTGAAAATAAACACTTAATCAATCTCAACAATGCATACAAATATGCAACATAGTCTCATGAAATTCTCAATAGTGCATACAAAATTGCAACATAGTCTCATGAAATTCTTTGAATTTTGCAACAAAAGGTATTCATATTAGAGAAATCTGATTACACAATGATTTTAAGTCAATAAATAACTGATGGGAAGCAACACATGCTCAATTACATAATCTGAAAATGAAAAAAAAAACTAAGGTATAGCAAAAAGCAGGCTATGTACTTCATGGGCACCTCCAAATCAACAATTTTCTCTTGCAAACAATCACCTGCAACTCTCCACTTTCAACAATGGTGTCTTATATCCTTCATGGCTACAAAAACCTTTCAACCTACAACAAAAATCCTTCCAAAACCCCTTCAAAAAATCCACACCAAGCTCTCCAATCTCCAAAACCTCTAGTGCCAATGAAAGCCCCAAAATATGCCACAAAACCCTTCACGAAAAATCATAAGGGTAAGGTCCCATGGAGGAGGGCTTCCCAAAAAAATTCAGTGGGTGCTGTTAATTTTTTTAGGAATATTTTAAGCGTGGTGGTCCCATTTGTTTAATAATGCAGTTCAACTTAAACATTTAAGCTCCAAAATTTAAGGAATAAACTGCAATACTTTGATAAAAATTAATAAATAAAAATAATTTTCTCTCACTTTTATTTTCTCCTAGAATTTAAAAATCATATTATTTTCAAGTGTCAAAAAAATTCCTAAGCTGTAGGAGCAATTTCTAGCCCCACCTCAATTTCACCAGCTCAAATCAACAGTCCTAAAAGGTAGGGGTTGTTATTTGAGTAGAAGATTCCAATTAATCCTATAGCATGATTTTTTTACTTCATGGGACCACTTGCTCCAAAATCACAACCACCTCCACATAATGAATTTTTTCCACAATAGAAAAATCAATAAATGATTTTTAATTCCATTTTGTAACTCCACAATCCCAACGCCTAAACTTACTTTTTTTGATTTTTCAAAAAAAATACAATTACACCTCCACTACCCCACTTGCCAACTTGCATAACAAAAAGAATTTTTATTGATTTAAATATAATTATTCTCAACTTATTCAAATTAGCCTCCTAACATGAAATACAAATAAAAATTTGAAATTCGAAATTCTTTGGTTGATGTTGATTGCACTTTCACCTAGGATGCTCTTGCATCATGTGTCATAAAGAACTTTGAATAGAGGAATAGTGCCAAAATGGAGTGCCCAACTTGGGTAGGTGACTATGACATATTAATATGAGTTATGTCAAATATAAGAGAATATGGTAAAATGGGTTGAGGGTAATTTTGGACTATGGTTTTGGAATTTGATATATGAGTTTTGGGCACCATACCTCTAATGCGTTGTCTCATGGTTTATGAAGCCACTTGTTTTTTTTGGTGTTGTTTGATTTTTTTAATATTTGGTGCTTGAGATCGAGGTTCTATAGTTGTATAGGATTATAGGATAATGGATCAAGATCAAGATCTATGGGATGTGCTCTAGGTATGTGTAGAAGGATGGTGGCAAAAAGGGGACAAAAAACATTTTAGAGGAAAACTAAAACATGATAGTGTCACTATATTTTGTGTTGAATCCAAGTCATATCATCTATTTGATAATGCCTTGATATACATGACGAAAGTTATATCAAAATTTTAATAATTACAGTTAAGATTAAATCATGTTTATTAAATTAGTTTTGGTTTATTAAATTTTCTCTATAGTTAATAAAAACCCTCCACTTCAAAGCCCTATAGCTGCTTAAACACATGGAAAAAGAGATAAAAGAAAATGACACTAAAAATATCCTCAAACTACTACTATAATTCCCATTCATCCCCCTAAATCACATCGAAACATATTACAAAAAAATTGAAAACAAAAAAAAGTTAGCTTAAGTTATTGATAGAAATGTTAAAAAACTAAATTCAATAATCATGTATTGCCATGATCTTGCAACATCACTAGAATAATATATATCTCACATTGGTTATATAAAATAACTAATAAAAATAGGAGCAATCCATACACAAATTTGGCATCAATTTTATACCATAAAAAAAAAAGCAAATTGTGGTAAAAACCAATGCACCATTAGAAACAAATTGTAAAATATTTCCAATATATTGGGTATGTAATCATTAGAAAATAAAGAATAAATTTTGGAATGGGTGGTGGATGATTCTTTACTAGAAAGTATGTAATAACCATAATTTGCCTTTTTATTTATTGAGGACTCGACAAAATCCTAAATTATTTTTATATTTATAGTTTTCAAGGTAAAGAAAAAGGTTTTATGAAGATAAAGAATGTGTGGATCATGCACAAGACTAGCTACTGAGACCTCTTGGACAACCATCCATTCAACATGTCATAGTCCCTTTAGTTGTGAAGGAGAGTATAAAGGGTCAAACACTATAGTATATTAGTTCACCAAACAATACTTGGTCAATCATATTGTACACCTATTCTAACATGATGAGGATGAGCAATTCTAGTGGGACTATATGAGATGCTAGTGATGTAATTCTAGTGGGACTATATGAGATGCTAGTGGGAGTATATGTATTCATGAACTAGAGGGTTCTATGATGAGGCGCAAAGTAAAGGTTTTATATATTATAAGGATACTATTGAGGGTTAGAAGCATGTTGCATATAATACCTTGGATGCTTGATGCACTAAGGAGTATGCCACACAACATGAACCATACCATTATTTTATGTTAGAGAGTGTGGTGATGATAGATGCCTTATTAGAGGTGACAAGTGGTATCAATCCACAATTAATTTTAATATATTTATTATTTAATTTTAGAATTAATTAAATGAGAATCCATTATGAATGAAATTTAATAAAAAATGATGTATTAAATTATTATATATAATGCATCTTACATCCCATGTGACTTCACATCATATTTTTCCCCTAACTCCTCGGTTACATTTGTATACAATAATAATTATATTACATGCCAATTTATTATATATAAAATTTTTGATATTACAATGATAATTTAATGATGAATAAGAAAATATTGGACCTTTAACATTTACATATTTTGTTGATAGTAGTATTTATCCAAGTTACACTAACATAATATTTAGTATTTTTAATCATATATGTATAGGTTTAATTATTTTTTAGAATAGCCTTGTTTTTGTTTTCATTTTGATGATATCATTAGAGGTTCCTCTTCATATTTAGAGATCATTTATATGGTTGTTTTTGCAACAATATCATCTTATATTCCTTATACATGGGTATTATGAATGTCTAGAAGAAGACATTTATGTTTACTCTAAATCATGTCTTCATGCTTATCATAGGAGGTGAGAACTCTAAATTTTTGCACCTACCCCTCAAGTGGATATTTAGAAGTAGAGATGATTTAGGAGGATTATTAAATTGTGGCAAGTGAGTATTTAATTATGTCAATTTATATGTTGTGTCTTGTATACTAATTTGATTGTTAATTTGTATTAAGTGGAGATATAGTCCATTCTTGAGCATAGGAGGTCTGATCAATAGAAGCCAAGTCTTAATAATAAATTTTATTTTTCATCTTCTTGATAGGTCAAGAGCGGTTTATTATTTGATGAGACTTAATAGCCATTATGTATATACATTTTGTTGTATGTATTCATGACATGTAGATGTAGGAATAGATTTATATTTTCCAATTAGTATCATTGCACACCTATATAGATTTGTAGGCATAGATTTACATTTTAATTATATATATTATTGTACATCTATATGGAATTTTTTACACAGTCATTATATGACTCTATGAAAGTGTAGGCCTTATAGAATTTTAATGATATTATATATACCTTCATGGTCTTATTGAGATCAATATATAAATATTTTGTATGTATTCATGGATTAAATGGTTTGAATAAAAAATTCTATGATTACTCATTATTAGGAGTGATCATAAATATTTTAAATGGTTTTGGTTCTCACTTAAAACTTGATATTTTTTCCTTGTTGATAGTGATTAAAAAATGATTCTTTGCTAGCACCTATTCATTTAAGGATTTTATTTGGTATAAGATGGAAACAAAAAAACATTACTAGAACTTGTACATTTAGTACCTTCTCCACATGCCTTATTTGAGGCAAATATCATTTTTTATGTCCTTATACTTGCTAATTTTATTAAATTTTTTGTTTCCATATCTTTTCAAGAAATCCTATGATGCAATTGAAGAACAAGACCTCAAATTGAAGTGTTGATCTTCACAACCACCACTCAAATATTTAATCTATTCAACTAGAAAACATACTCATAGAAAAATAGATGAACCTAAAATGTTATGAAATTCAAACTATTTAAACTTTTGCAAATGTGCACAAAAAATTCTTGACAAACCAGTTTTTGGAATTTATTTTGAACATGAAAACTTATTTCATTTATCTTGAAACTTTTTACAACAAAGGCTCCCACCTTCATCTACAAGAATACAAAACCACTTTATTTTTTGCTAGCAATACCATACTAATTTTTTAGCCAAAATCTAAAAAATCTCATTTCTGAACACTAGTTCTTCAACCTCTTCCTACTACTCATTTTATAAATTCCTTTCTTCTATAGATGGTGTTGAAATCCTCCTCGACATGCTATTGCAAATTAATTTTCAAGACACCATATCATGTGTGTAAATATTTTGGAGGCATTTTTTTAGAATATAACTCCTAATTGCATTGATCATTCCACTCCTTTTACCACTATTTCATTCCTTGCAACCACCAGGTACCAAGGATAGAGCTTCCCAAAAATAAGGGTGTTGGAAATTTAAAAATTGAGCATAATATAGGATTAAATATCCTACTCACATGCCTAGGAATTGTATTTTTCTCCTCCAATTTGGTGAGGTCATATTCAATTTTTGAGCCACTAAACACATGAAAATTAAGCCTTTGGTGCCACCTATCCAACATATATGAGAATTTAATTTTTAATATGTAGGAAATGTGTGAAAAATGCTCTGAAATCATTCCTATAAGATTGAATATCAAACAAATAACTCACAAAATAAATATAGAGAAAATCATTATCTTTTTGGTTGTGCAAGATTGCACATGCACCTAGATGCTCTTGCATCAAACACGCAAGGTAAGGAGAAATGCTTCATGAGTTGGAGACTCATGAACATTTAAAAATTGTATGTGTATTTTTGATCCACTTGTATTCCTTATCCATTTGATTTCTCTTCTTCGTCACCTTACTCTGTACCTTTATATCTTTTCCCCCTTACATTTTTTCTCTTTTTTTTCTTCTCATAAATTTTATCTTGCTGTAAATTAAATTTTTCCATGGCTTATCTTCATATTCTACTTCATCATCTCTACACCTACATATAAATAAACACTAGCAATCTTATACAAATCAGTGAATTCTTTCTGCATATTCCCTTCACCTATTTATTCTTCACTTTCTTTTTCTTGCATAACAAAATTAATAACACCTTGTTGTACCTCATCTTATAACATCTTATGGCTGCACTCTTCCACTTCCCTTTCTTCATATCATTTTATCATTTCACTTGAAGAAAAAATAACTTTATAAAATGTAGAAAGTTAACTCATCGCCTCTATTTTTTTTTGTCCTCTATTTCTACAACATCTTCTTTTATGCATGCAATCTTCTCATCTTCCACATTTATGCCTTCCCAAATACATATATCAGTTACTAAATCGTTTATTTCCTCATTCTCTTCTTTATCCTCTTGCATTAGGATCTCTTCTCTTTTAGTGTCAAATGAATGACACTCTACTCCATTTTCTCTTTCACCTACATTCAAAGCAATGTTAGTAAATAAAGCATGGGATTCATCTTTTCCCATATTCATTCCCTCTATCACTTATCCTTTAAATATTTTATCTAAATTCCTTATCTCCTCTTTCAATGGGAGACCCTCCTCATCTTCATAAATTTCTTCATCAAATATAAGACTATCAAGGTATTTTATTTCGATTGATACATCCATGCCATATTTTGCTAGATTGTTTCATTATTCTCCAACATGAGGATTTCTCTCTTTCTTCATTCAATGTCACCTGCAAATAAATTAATGTTAGAAAGAATATTAAATTCATTTTTATCTATTTCTTCTTCCTTTTTCTCTTTCAATCTCCATTCTTTCTTTATGATTCTCTTCTTTTCTTCCTTTCTTTCAACTACAACTATGTGGGCTACTCCCACATGTTCTTCGTTCCACAATATTCCCATTATAGGGTTGTAATCTTGATTCTTCTTTTTGCTGTCCTCTTTGCCAAATCTTTATTTTTCCTCTTTCTTCTCTTCACTACCCTCTTTCAAGAGTATGTTATTCTTTTCACATTTTCTTTTACCCATTTCAATATCTTTGCTTTGCTCCATCTCTATCACATCCAATCTAGCCTTATTTTTTTTTAATTATTCAATAATAAATTTTATAAACCTCTTGTCTCTCCATTCTTCCCAAAATAGAATTCTCATGGGTCTTCTCATGACCTACCTCATCGTTTTCTTTGAAGACATTTTATCACACTTTGCAAACACAAACACACACTACTATCCTCTACCAATAGAAATTCTGGAAGATGCAACTCTACTATTCCTCTACCAACTCTCTCTTAGTGGAGGGACCTCATACACCCTCTACCGAACCTCATTTCTATTGGAGGATAGTAAAACAAAAATTCTCACAACATAACCTTTTCAATGAGTTTTCTCTTCATACTTGTTGTAACACTTCCCAATCAATCTTCCTGCTCTAATACCATCTAATGTAGTCGAAGACCAAGACCTCAAATTGAATTGTTGATCTTCATAGCCACCACTTAAATATTTAACCTATTCAATTGAAAAAAAATACTCATAAAAATTGATGAACCCAAAATGTTATGAAATTCAAACTTTTTAAACTTTTACAAATGTGCACACAAATTTCTTGACAAACCACTCTTTTGAATTTATTTAAAATATACAAACCTCCTTCATTTATCCTAAACATTTTTACAACATAATCTCCCACCTTCATCTACAAGAATACAAAACCACTTTATTTTTTACTAGCAATACCATACTAATTTTTGAGCCAAAATCTTAAAAATCTCATTTATGAACATTAGTTCTTCAACCCCTTCCTGTAACTCATTTTGTAAATTCCTTTCTTTTATAGATGGGCATTGGAATCATCCTCCCCATGCTACTTTAAATTAATTTTCAAGACACCATGTCATGTGTGCAAATATACTAGAGGTATTTTATGAATATAAATCCTAATTGTGTTGATCACGCCACTCCTTTTTCCATTATTTCATTCCTTCCAACCACTAGGCACAAAAGATAGAGGTTACCCAAAATAGGGGTGTTGGAAATTTGAAAATTGAGCATAATGGAGCATTAAATGGCCCACTCACATGCCTAGACATTGGATTTTTTTTCTCTTCCAATTTGGTGAGGAAATATTTAATTTGTGAGCCACTAAACACATGAAAGTTAAGCCTTTGGTGTCACCTATCCAATAGGTATGATAATTTAATTTTTAATATGCATGAAATGTGTGAAAATCACTCTAAAATTGCAAGACCAAAAATCAAACACACAAATCAATTTTTTTTTTTTTTTTAGAAAAATCATCCTACCATCAAGTCTTAGAGTTTCACTACCTTTAATCCAATTGTTTGTTCTAGTAATATTATTCTAGAGACCTAAGAGGAAATGAATTGGATAAAAATAATTTCTGTTTATTCACATTTTATAGTGAAATCATTGCAAGAATAATTTTATCCTTCACACCATAATTGTGATCTACTACTATATCATTGAGATTACTACTATTAGGATCCAACTATCTAGAAGCATTATCTTCTTTTCTATTATTATTATCCATAGTGAATGATATATGTAGACTATATAAACTATATATTTTATTGATTCTTTACCCTACTTATTCTTACAATAAAATTTAGAGTGAATAATTGTATATGCCATAGATTGCAAGAATTCTCCCACCAAAGTTTGATTATCTTTTTCTCTTTTGTTTCTTAAGATACATCATTTGACTAATGTACTCTAGAAGGATTGGCATGCTTGGGAAATGAAATAAAACCTTAGATAGAATCTACTAGTCCACTAGATATGTTGGAACTATTATTTTTTCCATGAGGAGAAAATTCTAATATCTCAAAGCTATAATAAATTAAAATAAATTGACACTTTTTGAAATGTATGTTTTTAACTATTATGAGAAAATTGTTAGGATTTGGGGAAAATGGGAGGTTTTTTATAGTGACCCAATACCAACTATAGATTTAAAAAACATTTGTAGGTTTTAGAGATTGTAATAATATTCTTATCAAATATTGGAAAAATTTCGTTATAAGGGTTGTTAAGAGATATCATTATAATTTATATAGACTAGAAAGATTGGGATATGTAGAAAATTTATTCCTCCAATATCATTAACCAATTCCCTTGGGTTGGTTGACACTATTAGTATGGTTCTATGAGGTGAAAATTGTTAGATACCATTCTTGAGACTCTAAAATTAAATCAAATAAACATTTTTTATAACAATATGTTTATCACCACCATAATAAAATCATCATAGTTAGGAAAAATGGAGAGAGGAATTTATAGGTTGGCTTAATGATTATTTGTAGGTTTTGACAACACATTTATAGGGGCCACAATTTAAGAGAATATTCACTTCAAATATTTCCATATTTTTAGTCTAAAGGCTCTTAAGAAACTTTATTGGACCAATCTATTCCAAAAGGTTAAAGATAAATATGTAGGAAAATAATGCTTCTAATAGTATTAAATAACACACCTAAATGTGTTGGTTCTATTCAATTAGTTACATAAGGTGAAAAAAATAAAATTCCACTCAACATCTTTAAATTGAGGTAAATTTACACTTATTGCAATATTATATTTGTTTCCACTACAAAAAATTCATCCAAACTTTGTGGAAATTGAGAGAGGATTTTAAATTGACCTAATGATTATTTTTAGATTTAGACAAAATATTATTAGGTACAATTCACTACCATGAGATGTAGAGAATAAAATATTTCCCTTAGTATCCTTACACTAAAATAAACTAACACATTTTATTGTAAGGAAGCTAAGGCAGCAAAACAATTTCCTACACTAATCTTGAGAGGAGGATAATGCAAAATTTTACAGATCTTTCCAAAAGTTATAGAAACTTGAAAAAAAATAAACATAAATATCATGCAAACCACAAAATAGTGATTTATGTGGGGAAAACCCTTTCGAGAGAAAAACCACACACTCTAAAAGCCACCCAATATATTATTCAGCAATCACGAAGATTACAATATACTTGCAAAGAAAGCTCCTCACAGGAGTATCACCAACAAGAGATCCAAAGGCAACACAATTGCTATCAAACTCTCAAATTAAATCACAATACATAGTTGTAATATAACACCCTCAAAAAATAGGGTTTCCTGTTGAATACACCAAATAATGAGAGGGAGGGTGAACTTGTATTCTGCTAACATAATTAATTACTAACCATCCAATTATCAATCCACATGTAGCTGCAAGAGTAAACCAAGACATAAAAGAGATCATAACACATTGACACTAGGATTTTTACATGGAAAACCCAAAAGGGAAAAACCACGGTGAGGATTAGCTCACAATATATTATAACCGGTTATAAGATATTACAAGGCTCATTGCCAGGACACACTGTCCTTGAAAGGATCATAACCTGAATACAAAAGATGGCTTATTCCCAAGATACAAAAAGGTATGGCTCACTACTGATTGATGAACTGAGTAAATACACCTTTAATGTGTAGAGACCAGTTCTGGTTAGGCTCTAGAATATCAAAAAAATTTCTCTGGTTGCAGGCATACACCACTATTAAAACCTTTACACTATCGTACTTATCACATTACTATATCTCACACTATTCCTTTTTCTATATCCATAACCATATGTACTTCATCTGCATCACTTACATATATGTATGAATTCATCTTTATACATTAATTAGGTCGGCCTAATTGAATGCATAACTCAAAAATATTTTTCAACTTAAATAAAAAGTCCTTTTGGTGGATTCAACAAATCATAACAAACATTAATTAGGTCAGCTTGGACCTAATGAAGAACACTTTAAACATTTATAAGATAAACAATTCATAACCCTATTAGCCAAAATAATGTTAATCTTTTGTCACTTGGATAACTCAACCGAATCACACAAACTTGTTGAAAACTCATTTATAGTTGTACCTAACACTCCTAAGCAACATATCAAAAGATCATAGAATTTCCTTTTATTGAGAGGATTTCTGGATCAAAATATTAGATCAATGTAAACACACAATTTACTCAGTTAGTTACCAATCAGTGTTGGTGTCAATGACAAAAAACTCAAAGGTCACCTTCTTCATTCTTCCAACAATCTCCCCCTTTGTCATTGATGGTAACATGTGCCAAAAATGAGACTTGCTTCTAAACAAAATATTGTGCAACACTAATGCACTCAACTCCCTCTAAAATATGTGCATAACACAAACACATAACATAACATTTTTTATACATACTCTTCTCATCTTCTCCTCTTCCCCCACTTTGACATCAAGGACCAAGGACTGGGAAAAGATGAAAAATTCAAATTAGGAATTAGGGGCACCCTATAACTCCTTGAGAATCACTTCCCAAGCTGTCTTTCCATCATCCTAGACTCCTTTTTCCCTGGAAAGA
>VDFB02000017.1:227476154-227546112 GCA_007258455.2 Sequoia sempervirens | reverse complement strand
TTTTTCCTAATAGGGCCTTTGGATTCAGCCAAAGATAAATTGGTCATAGTGGGAGGCTCAATTTCTTGAATGTGAACAACTGATATGGGTTTTGGCTAACATAAAGCAAGATGGAAGTGGTAGAGCCCCAAAATGAGGCCCTGGTGGAACAAAAGGGGATGAGGGTCATTAGGATTCTGACCAGCAACCTCAACACAATTTTCAATAGAACTTTTTAAGTCCATAAGTAGGAAAAAAGGAAAGCTTAACAAAACTTTATGCCTAAGGTGATTCAAAAGAGGGAAATGGTAGAAGTAATAGGTTTTGTATCTACCTTCCATAGTGACATACTTCATCAAGGCAAGGAACACCTGGTTCCATAGCTAAGGGAGAGCCTCCCAGTCAAAACTTGATTGGTTGCGAACCGATGCCTCATTCCCCACAAAAAACTTGTTCATGCTTTCATTGTACTGAGTTTTAGTGTGCTTCAGATGCTTCATACCAGTACACTAGAGCCCTGTAGCCCACACAATCACGTCCTCATCCATAGTAAAGGAAATGCCTCCCAAAGTCACACGAAGATCTTTCCACGAGTTGTAAAACTGAGTAGATAGATTAGGGTCATGGACCACTAGTCTCTCCATTAAAGGAGCTAGACCACCTTCAACAAAAATGTGCCAAAAAAGTGGATCTTTGCAAAATTCGTTGTAGTTATCTGGCTTAGTTCACACTCTATCGCCACCCATATGTCACTCTACACACAAGATAACCAGGAACCTTGAGAAAATAAAATGTTAGAGATAATAGAAAGGTGAAAAATCACCTTCACATTAAGGATTTTAAGCTAGAAACAACAACCTTTGATAATCAAGGCAAAGGATAGGTCACAGACATGTGTAAGTAATTTCCAAAAAAAAATCTTAGCGAAATCATAAATGAGGATCTCCACACACAATCAACTAAGTAAGAAAGACATGAAAGGAAAGGATGGTTTTCCTTCCACGTAGAAGATGCACATAAACCTAGGCAAGATGGTTGCGGGGGCAAAAATTAGAAACACCTAAAAGGTTAACTTTTAGGAGTGAGCCAAATATAGTAAAACCAAAAGGGTTAGCTTTCAGACATGAAGACAAAATAGCGGACAATATAGGACCAATAAGGAGCTTGATCTCATAATTATTAGTCACATCAAAATCAAAATAAAAAAACTTGGAAATACAATAGCTTAACAAGATCCCTAAAAGGAGATTACATAAGGTATAGTCCAACTTAGTTTTAATTATCAAGTACTTGTCGCAACATCTCATGATTTCCCTTTTCAAAATGGGTTTCATCCCATAATTTGAATTATGCCACTTGTTATCCATCTCATTAGTAAAAATCATCAACATAGCCCAATAGACAAGCATGTGGACCCCTAAGAAATCTAGCAAGGCGCTTGATTAGTTATCATCATGGGTAAAATAAGGGCTTTGTTCCTTCAATATTAAACCCTGAATGTTAGGAGGTAGGTTCCCTAAAGAACACCAACATTTGGATAATTTCTAGTGTGTGCTAAAATTGGCTAAGGCATTAGCCACTTGGTTTCCCTCTCTGTAAATATGGGTGGCAACTTTGAATTTTACCTTTAACATGAAGAGCCTAATGTCTAGAAGAATGTATTTAGTACTCCACCCCAACAATTTGTCAAAGTTAACAACATCAATAATAGACTTAGAGTCTCCTTAAAAATGAAGGTTCTCAATCTCCATGGAGACAACCAACTGTAAGCCCTTCAATAGTGCTCTAGCTTCCGCAATCATAGAAGAATGAACACCAATCCCCCTAGAGTAACCAACCACATAATTTCCTTTTTAATCCTTGATCACACCTCCTATATTGGCTCTGTCTAGGTTGCCTTTAGTAGCCCCCATCAAAATTTAGTTTATACCAGCCCTTGTCAAGAGGTTTCCAAATAGTGACACTCTGAGCTAGGGATGTAGAGTTGTCATAAGAGTTAGCATCTAGGTTCTAGTGCCAAGCTTTGGCCATGCCTATTTCCACCTCAGTTGGACCTTTGTCTGGGATTTTCCCTTTGAAAAGCTAGATATTTTTGGCAATGAGCTGAGACCCAATACCAAACACCTCTTTCAAACTCATCTCAATGTTCCTAAAGATCCTATTGTTTCTCTCTTTCCATAAACACCAGCATATAATAGGAGGGACCTAGTTCCAAATTTCACTAGGTAAAGGGTGGATAAAGGGTCCAAACTATCTCAAGGTTCCATTGAATCCCTAATCTTCCTAAAGCCATCTCCCACACCTCCACAACAAACAGGCAGTGTAACAATAGGTGATCCACCGATTCTTCATTGCACTTGCATAAAAAACATCTATTGGGGATCTAGAATCCCCTTTTCCTCAAATTGTCCTAAGTAAGAATCCTGTTATGGCCGACAGTCCACCAAAAAATGTTAACTTTTAGGATTATGTGTTGATTCTATACCTTCTTCCATAGATTGAGGATGTCACCATGGTCTAGCAACAAATTGTAAGCTAATTTAATTGAAATATCACCATGTTTATGATGAGTCCAGAAGAATTCATCCCCCCTTGCAAGTTGCAAGAAGCTTGGTGAGGGAGAGCAATTCCTACAAGGTCTTGGCAAGGAGGCACATATCAGGGGAAAAGGGGAAGAAAAGGCCTAATTCATTCCATTTTCTAACACCCAAAGGCCCTAGGAGGTAATCACTAATATAAATACCAAAGAATCTTTGAGCCAATCTCATAAGATTCCCGAATTTAGAGTTTTCCAGTGGAGTGTCAAGTAACTAGGTGTCCTCCCAAAATCTGATTTTATTATCATTACCAATCTTCCATTTGATCCCATTTCTCAAAAGATCCTGCAAATTGCATATACACCTCCAAACCAAGGACCTTGAAGGGTGAGCCTTTGATAGGTAGTCAATCAAAGGTCTGTTCTGAAGGTACTTAGCATTCATGATCTTACACCAATCCTCCCTATCCCTTAGATGGTCCCAACCCAATTTTTCCATTAAAGCTTTATTGGTATTAGAAATAGTCCTAATCCCAAGCCCACCACAACTTTTAGGTTGGAAAAACTTGTCCCATTTAACCAGAGAAAATTTATTTTTTTCCTTGGTCCCTAACCAAAGGAAAGTCCTTTGAATTTTCTCAAACTTTTCAGCAATATATCTAGGAATCTTGAAAATGGATAGAAAATAGATAGGGATACCTTGAAGAACAACAAAAAGGAGTTGTAATTTACTAGCATGGCTAAGTAAGGAGCCTTTTCACCCAACCAATTTTCTTTGGATCCTTTCCAGTATAGAATTCCAAAAATCAGGAGTGAATTCCTTGAGGGTAATGGGTAACCCAAGATAAAACGAAGGAAGAGAATAACTCAAACAACCTAGAACAATAGTCACCCGAGTTTGCAGGTTAGGAGTGTTGTTAAAGAAGTAATTCATGCTTTTATTATAGTTAATGCATTGCTCAGAACAAGCAGCATAGTTGTTGAGACAATTTTTCCATTTCCTAGCTTCAATAAAAAAGGCTTTCCCAAAAAAAAAAGTATCATCCACAAATTTTTGGATCAAAGTCGGCTCTAAGGAAGAGGAAACCTTAATTCCCTTTATGGACCCTTTAGACAACATATTAGAGAAATTCCTACTGAATACATTCGCCACCATTATAAACAAATAGGGTGAAAGGGGGTCTCCTTGCTTGATACCTCTCCCAACAGGAAAAAACCCAAAGGGAGATCCATTTACCAAAACAGAGTACTTAATCATAATAACACATTCCATTATAAGATTGATCACAGATTGGTTAAACCAAAACTTAGCTAAGACTTTAGGGACGAAATTCTAGATCACTTTATCATAGGCCTTAAAAATGTCTAATTTAAGGGCTATACAAACATAGTTGAATCTATCCATGGAGTTGATTAATTCATGTGTGGTTATGGTAGAATCAAGGATATGATGACCAAGAACAGACCCTTTTTGAGTTGGGTTGATTATTTTATCAAGGAGTGGTTTGATGCGGTTCACCAGAATTTTAGAGAGGATTTTATAAAAAAGTATTGCATAGACTGATGGAGTGAAATTCAACCATAGATTGAGGATTAGTAACCTTGGGAATTAAATCTATGAAGGTGTGATTCAATTTCTTAAGAATCTTACCATATTTGAAGAAATCATGAGCAGCTAAGACAAGGTCCTCACCAATAATCTCCTAGAAGGTCTGAAAGAAAGCCATTGGGAAAACATTAGGGCCTAGAGGTTTGAAGGCCCCCATGCTAAAAGTAGCCAATGTTACCTCCTCAAGAGTGACAACATTGAGGACCCCAATATTATCAATCTATGATATAATAGTCGGAAGCGGGTCAAGCAACAACCTATCAAGAGCCAAGTTAGGAGCCCCATCAGGAGCTGTATAAGCCTTTTGAAAGTAATCCACACCACTAAGCCGATTATGGAGGGTGAATTGAAAACCTCTCCCTGAGCATTGTGTAACTTGGTTATCTGATTCCTTTTCTTATGTTTAATAGCATAAATATGAAAGAAAGAGGTGTTCCTGTCACCTTCTTTTAGCCATTGGACCTTGGATTTCTACTTCAAGAAAATATCCTCTTTCTTAAGAATTTTTTCCCACTTCCTTTAGTTCTCCTTCTCCTGGTTGCAAGTAGGAATACTGACATCTCCCTCCTCTATTTTCTTTTGAACCAATTTCAATTTATCCCTAACAATTTTTTTCTCTTGGAAAACATCCCCAAAAACCCTTTTGTTCCAAACTTTACCATACATTTAATGTGTTTGAGTTTAAAAAAGGTTCTAAACATGGGAAAACCATGAATAGGAATATTCCACCATTCAACAACTTTGTTTTTGAAATTAGGGTGGGAATTCCACATAATTTCAAACTGAAGAGGGAATGGTCTAACAATAGACTAGTCACATGAGGTCAGTAGCAATGGATTGTGATAAAAAACCATCCTAGGTAGAGCTCGAAGAGTGGCACTAAGCATGCCAACCTAGTTATTAGAACAAAGGAATCTATCCAATCTAACTTGAATCAAATCCTCCCCCATACATCTATTGGTCTAGGTAAAAGCTTGGCCTGATAAGTCTATGTTAATTAGGCCAGTAGAACTCAATTTTTTTTCCAGATCTACCATGTTGTTAGAACAATCTACCAAACCACTATTTTTCTCTGAGGGAAATAAGGGGGAGCTGAAATACCCAACCATTAGCCACCGATAACCACTATTTTTTTTAATCCAGTCAGAAAGAGCCTACAATAGAGCATATCTAGCATTCCTCTGGTTGGGCACATAAACATTGATAATTGACTAGGAGTCACCTAGGTAGGTAAAAGAAATAGCAACACTACTCTGGTAGGAGAATAGTTCAGAGCCATTAAATCTAGAAGGGTTCCAAAGCACATCAAGACCCCCCGAATCCTCTTCAGAATCACTATAGGAGTAAGTGGCCCCTGGCCATAAGTACTTAGCAACATTATCAAAATTATCTTTTTTCATCTTGGTTTCTTGTAACAGTAAAACATCTATCTTATGTTCTAAAACATAATTTTTTAAAGCAAGTTGCTTATGGGAGTTGTTCAACCCTTGCACATTCCATGACATGACCTTCATTTTTGACCTTTCTTGGAGGACACGTCCAATGTCCTTTGTTTACCCATGGCAATCTCATTTGTGGTTTCTCTTAATCTCGTAAATATCTGATTTGGCCATCCAGGCTTGGACTCACTACCCACATCCACCTTTTTCTTCCTCCTCTTTTCTTTGGGGTTATCCAGTTATCCTCACCAGTAACATTTTCCATATTTGAATCCTCAAAGTTGAAAGTTGTCACATCTCCATTACCCATATCCTCCCATATTTCACCCTCTTACCCCATATTTTCACTAGCCCCCACTGAAGCCACCTCCAACTGGGTATCACCAACAAGCTCATCACGCCCAAGAGTTGGGCTAGAGGATGAATTTTCTATCTCCAATACCTTATCACATGCCAAATCCTCAGTTAGGGAAAGATTAGCAAGACCCAACACTGGATCTACACTAGACTCTAATGCAGGAATATGAACACCAGAGTTAGGGAGATCATACAAGTTTGGCGAGGTAGGTTTTTCTAGATCACCACTAATCAGGTCATCAATTTTAGGGGGAGAGTTAGCAGTAGCAGTAGAATCTCTCGAGTTAGGCTCCTTGTTGAAGGAGGACTTACAATCAGAAATAAGATGCCTAGGTTTGACACACTTCTAACAGTAGACCATAACATTTTCATAGCACATAGGCTATACCCAGGTACCAAACTTAGAGAAAAGCTTAACAGAGTTAGGGAGTGTCTTATTCACACTAATGTTCACACAAAGTGGGAAAAAACTAACCTAGACTTTGATTTGGTGATGGATTAAGAAGTAATGAAGTGACCTAAGGAATCACCAATGCTTTTGAAGATTGATTCATCCCAATATTATAAAGGTAAATTGGGAAGTTGTATCCAAACTGGAGCAGACTTATTAAGATCCAGAGCGGGGTCAAACCTTGGCTTCCAACAACATAAAGCCGAACTATGTTTTCCATAAACCCAAGGTCCAGAAGAAAGGACTGAAACCAGATCTTCCGAGGCTGTGAACTTGAAAAGGAAGAGACCACTCGACATAACGTAGATGTCCACACTTAACTTGAGGCACCATTTAGCAACAACCCATCTTCAAAACATATCAACAGTGGGACAAAATGGGAGAAAATGAACCACAACTATGTTCTCCATGGAGGAGAGAATCCTATCATTGACCATATTAGAGATAGTGAAATTTGTTATTGATGCAATAACTTCCTTTTGAGGAGGAGGGTTTGAGCTCTATTTACCATTGGTCATAATATCCTTCCACCTTTTAGTTCTAGGAAGAATCACGACCGCCGACACTTTTTCTGAAGAAATAGGTGGCATCGAAAGATCCACAACCAAAGGATTGGACCCTCTAGGAGTGTCTCATAAGGGACACGAGTCTGCATGAGACAAGGTGAGGCTTGGGACAGGGGGGAAAAGGGGGACCATGGTACCCCCAAGGAAAACTCCACCATGCAAGTAGGTTGTTCAAATGTAGACAAAGGAGAGAGGAGTGGGAAAAAAAAGATTTACCTTGTATAATATGTTAATACCACACTATTAATCAATATTTACAACCTTAATTCTATCAATATACTTACATGTCTCCAATATAACCACCACTACCATATCCTTGCATGTGATAGCGCATACAAACATAACTTAACTTCTAAATTCTTGTAGCACCTTGTGCCATCTTACAACATTATCATACTCTTATATTTTACCACATGAACTCCAAAT
This sequence comes from Sequoia sempervirens, assembly GCA_007258455.2. Taxonomy (NCBI): domain Eukaryota; kingdom Viridiplantae; phylum Streptophyta; class Pinopsida; order Cupressales; family Cupressaceae; genus Sequoia; species Sequoia sempervirens. Next base: position 227,538,749 of record VDFB02000017.1, on the reverse strand, counting down.
ATATTGCAAGAAATCTTTCATAATTTTTCGTACTTCCAAAAAACACTAATTCCATATGTAAATATTGTCATAACACTAGTGAATATAAATAAACCATGTATGATGTACCATAATTCATTGTCACATCACAACATATAATTTTACATATATATAATACCTAAAAACTTACCATAATTGACTACAAAATCTTCCTACAAGGACTCTCTATAGGTGATATTCATGTCATAGAATCATTGTAGAAAGAGTTTCTTTATAGTAACCTTTGTGATGGAATTCTATGAAATGGTGTGAATTTATAGTCTTTTAGTATAATATTATATATTGATTAACATATGGTGATGATGTGATATCATCACAAGGTATCTAGACTAATAATTCACAATTGGATAAGTGTTTAGTAAGTTTGCTAGAATATTATTAGTGATGTAGGTGCACATGTAGTAGAACTTGAGAACATATTACATTATATGAGGGTTATATAATGTATTAAAAGATGACACAAGGTACTACAACTGATCTAGAGTGGAGTTATATTACAAACATATTGATATCAATAGTTAAAGGATGCAACTATTGTGTTATAGTATGTAGTAGTGGAAATATTTACAAGGAGTTTTTCAACATGGAGAAATAATAATTTATTGTAAGCTCAATATGATGAAATAATGTATGTTAAAAATATTCAATCTATAAGGAAGAAAATTTAGCCAAATAAACTTCCTACAATAAATCTTTAGAGGTGTGAGGTACACAAACTTTTAAATTGATCACAATAGTTATATAAAATGTTGAAACATATATGAAAAGTCATAAATAATGTAAACTACTACACAATGATTTACATGGGGAAGTTTTTTTATTAAAAAACCTACACTTCAAAGCAGGCCAATGTATTATTCAACAACAAGAATAGGTTACAATACAATTGCAAGGGAATATTTTATAGGATTATAATCAACATTTAATTCTAGAGTGATTTCTATAATAGTTTAGCTCTCAAATTACATGTCACAATATAATACACAAATACCAAGCACAAATTTATAGAGGATACACTATAAGGGACTACCAAATAGAAACCTAAAAAATATTGGAAAATACCATCCATAAAGGTGGCACCCAAATTGCATCACAAAATAAAATCCCCTACATCATGGAGAATCAATTGTACCTAAAATAGTAGATTCTTTACACTTATCATACTTTGTCATAAATGATAGCTCATTTTCCAAAATAGGTGCTCTATTTTAGGACCCATAATCTCCTCAAAACATTTTTATGACATGCATCATAATCCACCATAATATTACAATGTAAATCCCCCTAACTTTACTCTCTTACATTTTATAAGATTTGTCATAAGATCAAAAAAATAGGGCAACCCATATCTCCTCAAATATTATATTTAATTACATCTTACAACAACTCAAGCTATTTAACATACAACACACAAAGTTTCAACAAAAAATGGGATTCCTCATTTCCAATATGGACCATTTAAAAACATATAAAAAAATTAAATAAAAAAATGACAGGAACTTATAAAGTTGAGACACCCCAATTCCCAACATTCTCCCATTTTCAAGTACCTTACAAGAGAAAAAGGGAATCTTACCAACACAAAAAATAATTTATGTGGGTTGATAGGCCCATTTATTCATAAAATCATTTAATTTTCTGTATGCTCATGGCCTTGTCAAAGCATCTACAACATTCACCAAAGTTTCTACCTTCTCCAAGTTCACCACACCATATTTGAATATATCTATAACAAATTGGTGATGGACATCTGTGGTCTTGATATTTTCATGAAAACTTAGGTTCTTCACTAGGAAAATTGCATCAAGCATACTTAAAAATTGTAGTACCCCTCCATTTTGCTTGTGTTTTCTTTTAGCATGTTTTCACTTTGATAGACTTTGATACTATGTTTTGGATATTTTGATCGCTGACTTTTGAGCGACAGTGGATTTGTTTTATGATATGATGAAACATTGTATGGTGATAATTGATTTTCTGACATGCTTTGTATTAGCGTAGATGTTTCCTTCAAATGTTATTGCTATATATATGTTTATGGTAGATTAACTATTATTTTGTTTGTTAGTTTGATGTGATGTGTATTGGTGTGGAGAACGAAGTTGCATCACTTGCTTGCGAGTGCCCTGTGATTTCCATGATTTTCTCTGCACGGTGTGCTTGTATAATGGATTAGATATATATATGTATGTTATTTGTTTGATTGTAGGATTGTAGGTACATGACATCAACTCCACCTGGTTTCTCAAGTCTGAGCATGTCAAGACTCAACGGAAATGTTGATTGGGAGGTAGTAACAAGGTTCATCCTAGTCTAGTCTTAAACCCAGTCTCAAGTATGTTGTTAGTTTAAGTCTGGTGTCTTTGGTGGTCTCGTTTGTGTTTGATTGGTTTATTTGTTATGAATGGAAAATTTCGTTATATCAATGATAGATTAATATTCTTTTAATTTGATGTTTATTTAAATTAATTTTTAATGTTGAAAATAAAGCTTTATATTTTATTTAATTTTTAATTAGTTTATTTGGTTAAGTAATTTAATCTTTGAGGTTAAAATTATTTATTTAATTAAATTAAGTTACTTTAATTGTGTGAATATATTTAATTTAAATTAATTATTTTGTGGGAAATGGTATTTTAATTGTTAAATAAATAAATAAAATAAGGAAAAGGGGAAATTGTATTTTAAAATTTGAATTCTTTAATTCTTGAAATGCATTCAATTTTTGATAATGAAGAAAGGAAAGATTATCCGAGAGGTGGTTAGAAGATATTTTCTTCTTGACATGTGTAGTAGTTAAATTAATTGTTTTTTGTTTGTTGAGGATTCTCTTGGAAAATTTTTATGGATTTGGAGAAAATAGAAGATTACTTCACGGGAAAGGAATAGAACAAATTTTGGCTTCAAAATTTTTGGAATTGGTATTGTTTGTGAATTTTGTTTGGGATTTTGGCATAATTTTCTGGAAGAGGATTACAAATAGAAATTTTGTTCAGTATATGTGTTCTTTTGGAAGGTGGTGGTTGAAAAGCTTTGGAAGTTGCACTCAATAGGAAAAGCCTCTCTTCTACAGACAATTTTCAAGCTACAGGAAATAGGTTCCTCATTGGTTATTTATTTAATTTATTTCTTTTGAAAAGTTTGTCTGTGAAAAGGATTAGTATTGTGAGGTTTTGTTAAAATTGTTAAAATGTGTTTGTTTGAGGAAATTGTTTGTATTTTAAATCTCTATTCTTCTCGGCAACTTAGTTTGTAGAGAATTTATTATTTCTTTGTTAAAAGCTTCCTATAGGAAATAGTTTGAGTAAAAATTTGTGAAGGGAAATCATTTATTTGGAAAATGAAATTGAAACCTTGAGAATAAATTAGAAGTTGTTGGGGAAATTTTTTGTGCGTACTTTTAAAATTCTCAATATCCCCTAGAAGAACCCTATTGAAAATCTATTCTTGTTTTAAATATTTGTCATTTATTTAATTGTGAATATATATATATATATATATATATATAAATTTATATACACATATTTTTATGGATTCATATATAAATTGAATTGTGAGAATTTTATTTTGAAATTCGTGGTAATTGCCATACAGGCGGAAATGGGAATTTTATTAAAATAAACGGAGTTATTTGAAATTGCAATTTTCGTTTGTTTTTTTTTTTTAAATTGAGTATGAAAGGGGGCCGTAGGCTAGGGTTACCCCACAGCCGCCCCACACAGGGCGTCGGCTATGTAGGTAGCCGACACTACCCTCACAGGCAGCGACAACTGCCAACACAGCCGCTACCCATGCGGGTAGGCTGTGAGTAATAGCCGTGGAACCCTAAACTTAAATTCGCCTTTCTTCGTGATATGGCTTTTGCAGATTTGTATAAGGAATTTTTAATGCAGAAAATTTTAATTAATTACGAACTATATATATATATATTGTAAAATTTTATATTTGATATAATTTTTGTTGGAAATTGTATATATATACTTTTTAAATGTATATTCTTTTAATAGAAGAATAGAATGAATAGAATTGTTTTGAAAATAAAATAAAATGACTTGTAGAGAAAATTGGTAATTTCTAAGTTATTATTTGAAAATTATAGTTTTGATTTTTATGTCAAATGGAAGATGAATTATATTTTAGTTGAATAATTTCATTCTTCAAATTATTGCTTGACTGGATTTAGTAAATCCTAATGTAGATTCTTATTGTTTCGATTTGCTTTAAATTGTGTTCCTTTTTTGGGAAAATTGGGAATGTAATAGATGTACAAGTCTTCCAGATAAGTTGTATAATGTGGGAGTTGTAATTGTTTAAAAATAATTTTTGTGTTGACTAAGGTAGTGTACATGGTTTTGCATAGTGTATAGACACCTGGTTTTATAAACATGGACTTGATGTCCGTTATGAAATGTGTAGAAATATTTGTTGAATTCTTGTGCACCATGTTTACCTTAGTTAGGGAACTTAGATTCCTTATGTTATTTTTAGGGGAGTGGCTTTGTGTGAGGGCCGTCACATAAAGTGGTTCCTGGGTAACTCATGTAGAGTTAGTAAGTCAATGGAAACTAAAACAAAACATTAGATAGATTAAAATATTTAATTAGATTAACTAGCCTCACTTATAGACTCAAGGGATAATTCAGTCTTGAGTATAAGTTGATAAGGCCTGGAATGGAAAATCGATATCTTGTTACTTTAAAAGATATTCGATTCCGCAATAGTTTGCATGTGGGGCTAGGTTTCGTAAGAGGTTACCAGGGTAACCCAAGTTGGGGGCCGGAACCTAGGAAGAAACACCAAGGTAACCTATGCAACATTGTGATGACACTCCACCTAAAATAATAGTTTACCTTGTGAACTTTAGTATATTTGATTATCCTGATTCTGGAAGCATTGTAACCAATAAGTTAAGTATGTACTTGTGTCTAGGGTTTGTAGGTTATGTCTAGGGAACCTTATTACTATCTCCTAGCACGGGGGATGGACCTACGGGTACCACATGGTTGGGTGGAACGTGCACCTTACTCTGTTGGGTCCCCAGTTCTTGATCATGGCAATGAGAGCTTCATGGATGGAGAGCTCGTATTTGGATATATGTGTACTTCCTTGATTTTATCATTGAAATCTTGTATTTGTAACATTCCTCAATTGTTTATGAGGTGAACATCTATAATATGTAATTTTAAAAATTTATTTGATCTACCTCATTATAGAAAATGAGTATTGTAATGTTATTTCAAATGCAATGTATGAAAGAATCCTTTATGTATTTTATGCTTTCAATGTTGTGATTTAAATGTTATTCAATGTATACTTTTAAGTTTATGAAAATTAATATATAATCAATTTGCTAAATACTAAAGTCATCTATGGGAATTTCAAGTAGTGTGTCATCGCGTGACTTAGAGAATGTATGCAACTAATAAAGTTAATATTAATACTTTAAAAAAATTTATTACATTTTCGTAGACAATGCTACATTCCTTAGGTTTCAAGACAGGGCATTACAAAAATTCTTGCATAGTTATTGGTTCACTAATGTTAGTATTTAAAATAAAAATACATCTCCAATCACTAATGGAATTCCTTTTTATGGTTTTAATCATTAATTTGACTTTGTACAAGCTAAGGTGGAGGTTTATCTCCTCATCTATAGAATTTGAGCTTGAATATCTCTCCCCAACTTCAAGTCTAATCTAGAAATTTGATTCAAATTTCTTTAGCATAGAGATCTAAATTGAACCAAAAATTTATTTTCAATTTCTTCTAGCTACAATATAATAGAAGGATGAATTTCTCTAAAAATAATATATTACTAAATAAGAAAATTCTACAATATGACCCCAAATATTGTACCCTTTTACACCATAACTATAGATGATAAAGACACATTTTATTTCCTTGTTTTCTAATTTTGCATGATTCCCCCTTAGCACATGAACATATGTCTTATAACAAAAAAAATGAAGATACATTAATGAAGGATTTATACCCATCCAAACCTCCATAGGTTTTTTTTTAATAATTGATGTTGATAACTATATATTCAACCCAAAAATTCTATTCCAAGCCAGCTACACTTAGTCACACTCCTATCCCTCTTGATCAATTTCATGCTCATGCATTCTACAACTCCATTCTATTGAGCATAATATAGAGTTTCATTATTACTCTAAATATTACAATCCTAATAGAAGTTATTAGATTCACATATCAATATTCACCACCATTATTAGTTCTCAAAGCATTAAGTTTCCTAGAAGTTTGTATTTTACCATAACCTTAAAATATTTGAAATGACTAAAAACTTCATATTTACTTTTGAGAAAATAAACCCATGTACTTCTACTATAGCCATCAATAAATATATTTATCAATAGAAGGACCATTAACTAGAATAGAAAAATATAAATAAAATAAAATTGAATGTAGTTTTGCTTCCAATATATATAATGCTAAAAAAAATATAAATATTACAAAAAATATATTTTTTTAACAAGAGTTTTATTATTTAAGGTCCATAGACTCTTCTCAGCAAGGAATAACATTGTCATTTCAACTAGTAATTTTGTATTTATAAAAGGAGCACCCTTAGGAAGCTCGAAAGCATGATCATCTACTAAAGAAGATATAGCTCCTTTTTGTAGTAGAATGGATGAAGACTTAGTTTGTACATATAAGTACAATTCTAATAGACTGTGAATGTATAAACCTAAAATAATATATTGCAATAACCATAGCACCTATAACTATATTACATCCACAATTAGAAAATACAACTTTTACACATGCATTAATTAATTTTTTTATGAATAAAAGGTTTTATTTTATTTTCCCGTGATATAGAAAACACCACTAATTCCTTAAACTCTATGATCAAGAAATTTCATCCAACTAATATTATGGCCAACAATTTTGAGATGAGAATAATCACCCAAGTACACCTTACATTCATTTCTTAGCATTGGGATCCTCATGGAAATTTATTATAATAGAATCTACTATTCATGTAAAATAATAATACCTTTATCTTTCTAGTTTTTGATATCATATTGCAAAACTACAATTGCATTAGAGGTTTTGAAAACCTTTTCATCTACTATGCTCCATAAATATTTATCTACGAATGAGTCTTTCATATTTATCTCTCTCAACTCAAAATTTATGCTAGAAACTTTCTCAACCTCAAATCTCCTTGATGTTCTTTCCATCATTATTTTCTATAATAATATCACAAATGTTTCTTCTACACAATCTCCCACTCAAATCTAGATTAGTAAAAAAAACTCAATGACAACCCAACAAATAGAACCAAAGGTGATCAATACATAATACACCTTGTAAGAAATAAAAGGTAGTGGAATCAACTTCCTACACTAACAATTGAGAGGAGTGATGTATAGAGACTTTAAAACTAATAAAAAAATTATAAACAATGTTGAAACACATATATAGCAACATAAACAAACAAACCATTTCATAATGATTTATGTGGGGAAAAAATATTACTAAAAAGGCCCACATTCCAAATAATAGAAATATATTATTCAACAACAAGAAAAGGTTGCATTATACTTGTTGAAATGATGAAAAATGGTGGAAGTGCAAAATAGGAAGACCTAGAAATGAGGGACATATGCCAACAAGGACAAAAAGGGGTGTTCACCTAATAAAAAACCAGCCATTTCCTATTTCATTAGGAAGAAGGATAGTGCCACAAGAGACTACAATTGACCTACAACCCTTAAGGTGAGTCAAATCCAAGTTTTGGGACACTATGTGATCTCTTCTTCCTTATGATAGAAAAGTGCAAAATATGACTGAAATGCACTCTGGGGAGATAAACTAAAAATACTAAATGAGCTCAATTGTGCAATATAAGACTTGAAATGTGGATTTAAAGCATAATACTAACATAAAATACAATTTTTAGCTAGATCTGAGGGTTGGAAGATGATATCTATCAACCCAAAAAATCTTGTCTTGAAAACTGTATAAGGATGCTCTAGCCAAATCTAGACACCCCAATATATGATTGAAAGGAACTTTTGGGAGATGAATAAAAGTGCATTAATGATATAATAACTAATATATACCACTTGAAATATAAAGTATTATGATAATACTATCATAAGAAATCATTAACTAGAAGATCTAAGAAGGTTAAAATGTTATGTACCTGGCTCCAAAAGTGACAATAATGCATCTTGTTTTGGAAAATGTGTCCTTGTATCCTTTTCTGAAAATTATTTTTCTAGTCCTCTGATATTGGATCTAAGGCTTTGATTTCTCTAGGTTTTATTTTTGGAAGGCCGAAAACAAATTCTATAGATGAGTTTTCATGTCTTGACAACTTTGATGACAACTTTGCAATTTTGATCCAATTTCACTCCACCTATAAATTTTCAAACACAAAAAGAGGATAAAAATGCTTATTTTTGGTGTATAAGGTTTTTCCTTGGTCAAACCCTAATTTGATAATTAAACCTTGATAATGAAATGGAAGCATAAATGGAAGAAATGATAAATGAACACTAGCTTGTTGCAACTCACTAAACCCTTTAATGGTTTCCCTTGGAGGATTGAAGTCTAACACATCACCCCAAAGATTAGATCTTTCATGAAATAGATTGATTAGATGCTTGATTTGACACTTGATTATATGCTTGAAAACTTGAAACCTACATCGCAATGTTAGCTTCAAAAACACGCATGAACACACATAAAATTTTACATGATCTTGATCTTGAATGCTGCAATAATTGACTGATAAATTTTCTCTTGAATGCTCTTGACAATAATATTTTCTCTTGTGATTGATCTATTTCTTGCTAGATTTCTTAGATTTTGAATTTGATAACATAACCTTGTATTTATAGGTAATTTTCTAATTTCCCAATAATTAAACATCAAAGATTGATATTTGAATTTGAATCATGAAAACATTTTAAAAAACATATTAAAAAATGGGGTCCTAAACTTAAGGAGGAAACCATTCACCCTTGGGAAAATGGGTCTTAGGCCCCAAACCGAGAACACACATTTTACAAGATGTGTAATTTGATGTTTGCAATTGTTTAATGTAGGTTCCCCTTTTGGAAAAAAAAATTAATTAGGCTTTTAAATGCATAATTGCATCAATTAGAGGCTTAATTAAGTCCAATTAATTAAGGAGATGCAAACATAATGTGAAAATGTAAAGGGGTACATTTTTCAACACTAAATTTAGCCCCCACTTTAGTGAGAGGATGAAATTGTGCTCAAACCTACACTAAAGTATACAAAGATATGTCAAGAGAGGTACAAGTGTACAAATGTTGATGGGATAGGATGACAAAGATCAATGAGGTTGGGCAAGCCCCCAAGATTAAGATCCCATGGAAAACCAACATAAGCACAAATGAACACATGTCTGCAATGACAACAAAAGATGCAAAATCATGCAATGTCAAAATTAATGTAAAAATATGGACTAGCCACGGTTGCATTGTTGTCCATAAAATGTGTTCACAAGTGAAAACCTGTTGTCCACTATGCAAAAAAATATACTCACGAGGGCTAGTGAAAATCGGTGTCCACTAGGGAAGCCCCAAAAAGGGTGGTTGATGGGAAATTCATGCCAGGTCTACAAGTTCCCATACATCAACCATACCAAAATTTATACTCCCTAATAACTTTGGTAAGGTGTCACATAAAAAGGTTCCATAAGGCTAGCAAGCTGCGTTATGATAGACACCCATGAAAAATAAAAAGGATCCAATGGAAAGAAAGTTGTGTTATGCTTGGTGGCCATGATGAAATTTAAATACAATAGGATAGGATATTCAAAGGGATTTTTCTTAATTCATGATAGGTCTCACCTTAGAGAACATCGTGCTTAATGTCACCAAGAGAGGACTAGTTGAGGATAAAATATTTGCAACTTAAGGAATGCAATTCATACCATTACCACTAAGAAAGGGAATTTCATATGCCAAGAAAGGTCACACTCTTGAAGGACATCAAACCCAATGTCACCACCAAGAAGACACGCCACGTGAAGTAAGAAGACCACACTTTGAAGCAAACAATGAGTGGGGATGCATATGCCCCCACTTTAAAGAAATTACTAAACACCATGTTGTGAACAATTACTTTAAAGTAGCAAAATGATAAATGCCAATACATGAGAGCTTTAGTTAGAAATCCCTATGAAAACATATGTTTCTAAATAAAGCTACATTACGAAAGGAGGTTTCCCCCCATATGCAATCCTAAGATAACACATAAGGGATCCATGAATTTGGGGTCAGCACATGTCTTTGCTACAGTGATATAATTGATCTCGAAATCATCATAAATCCCCAAATGACTCATGTAACAATGACAAAAATGAAGAATGGCACATAGAGAGCGAAAAAAGGGAAAATATTTTGGGTTAACATGGAAGAGACCTAAATGTCTCGACACCTTGCATCATCACCAAAAGGAAAACAAAAGACAAGTGAAAAGATAAAGGTGTATGACATATAAAATAATGAAGGTACAAATAGAAGAATACCATGACATATTCACTTCCTTTGTATCCTTGCACCAATGGAGTGACAAGGGTCATCCAAAGTAGGATCACCGACATATAAAGAAACACCAAACAACATTGTATGGGGGATCACATTATGCACATGCAATCACAAAAAACATGGAAAGAAAACAAAGACTAGTATGGCACATACGAGTCAACCTATAATAGTCCATCTCCATCCCAATCTTGTTCATCATATGCATAAGGAAGACAACTAGCGAAAGGGACAATGACAAGTGTTGTACTAGGAGCACCACCAGGCTCAACACATGGTGAGTCACTCTTTATAAGAGGACCATCATGGTTGTTATCATCTAAGATCATGGAAGAGGAAAACAATAAATTTGGCTTATTATGCACTTCCTTGTCAATCTTAGCAATCTCATCATCAACATCCAAGTTAATCATAAATACATGCCAAATGATTATATCCGTTGAAGTTTCATGTTTTTGATGTGGTGAAGGTGGAGAATCATCATGCATTGTTTGAGTTGATGTTTGATCTTGATTTTCTATTTTATTTTTTCTTTTAATTGATGAGCAATAGTATGACGTCTATGCCTAGACTCTTTAGCATTTCTATTTCTTCTTACAGGATTTTCAAGTTTTGATTGTGTAGGAGTGGATTTATCAACCATAGGTTTCTTTTCTTCCCACAAGGGAGGAATGAAAGGAACCATGGAAGTTGTTCAACCACTTTCTCTTTAGCTTTATAAAATTGCTTAATCCTAGGAGGAAGAATGGGACTTATATGGTTATCTCTTTGTATTTTATAGGAAATAAGTGGATGATTTGTCATGGATTGGTCTTGGTTACTTGGAAGGGATTTTGGTTCAATCATAGGTTGAGGCATGTTGCTAAGGGACAATTCTACTATGTGCTTTTGCTTGAACTTTTGATAAGATTTGAACAAGAAATCCTCATGAGGCTTAATAGGTTCCATGGGTTTGGGCCAAAAGAAACCCAATGAGAAATTCTCATGGGAAGACATAAGATTAAAGCCACTATGATGCACAGTAAAAAAATTCATTTCCAAATGGAAATTTTAAGCATTTATGCACTACTGACAAGACAAAATCCATGAAGCATAGCCATGAATTAACCAAGCTTCACACGAAATTGGTCCAATGGAGGGATGATGGATAATGATATATTCAATTGTTTCAGTCCAAATTTTAAAGGAAGAGTGATTGAACCTATCGTAGGGCAAGCAAAACCATTACATTTTTTGATCCATGCTTTCAGTTGTTCATAAGAATCTTGATAAATTTCATGCACAAATAAGAATCCCTTGGTGATCAAATTCTCTACACACATGATCAATTAATATCCCATTAGTAGGCTTGTCATTGATTCTTTCAGTGATGTAAAGAGGACCATCTAGTGCGTGTTTGATTATGTCATTTTGTGAGAAAAAAATGTTCATAGACAAGTTGGTTTGGCCTTTATGAGGTTGAACATCAATGAAGGTGACTAGATTATCATATCCATTATCATTCATGTTATCATTATTCATGTCAGCATTCATCACATCATTCTTTGCATCATCAAATTTTACAAAAGAGATGTTATGATTTGGCATGGGACTAGTGAAAACTTGCAAATTTTAGTTAGGTGGGGCAACAGACTTACTTCCTTGATCATTAACACCACCAATCTGGACGTGATTAGAATTAATGAGATCTTGCACAATATGTTTAAGACACAATGTTTTACATCGTGTCCATTTTTTTGGTGATAATGCCAAAAGGCGTTGGCATTATAGTTAGGAGGTAAAGTCTAAGTTCTATCAAGGGCTCTAATGGGAGGTAAGGTAATTAGGTTCTTACCCAAAATTTGCAACATTATGGAATGAAGGGTATCAGGTAACATGGTAAATAATCTATTACACTCTTTGAATTGATATATATTTGTTGTTTTTATAGTAGCCACTTGAGACTCAACTTGTTAATTTATTTTGAGTGGATTTATCTATAAAGAGATCTTTTTTTCTTGAATGGTTGGAAATTGTTATGGGGCACAAATTTAGATTTCTTAGAGTGGTTAAAAGGAGTTTTTACTTTACGATGACTAACAACATTCTAATAGTCACAAAGAGCTGTGCACAAATGTGTAAATGAGGTAAATTTCATCATCCCAAGCTTGTCTTGATTTTTTTTTATGTAAATTTTCAATGAACATTCTTTGAAGATCAACATCGAGAATCTTACTGTTGATTTGTAAGTGAAGAAATTGGTATTATACTATAAAATCATTGACCTTTTCATCATCCTTTTGTTTACACTTAATTAAATCAGCTAAGGTCATCTTGGGACCAATGTGCACTTGGAAATGGTTGATAAAGGAATCAACAAGTTCATCGAATGAACTAATTAAGTTATTTAATAAAGAGAAAAACCATTCCAAGGTTGTATCTTTCAAAGACCTAGGGAAAATTTTAGCCAAGAGCTTATCTTCAAAAATGAAGTCACTACATAGGGTTGTGTATGCCAAAACATGGTTTCTAGGATCTTCTTTACCACCATATTTCTCAAATCTAGGAATCTTTATGCCTTGTGGCATGTGTTATCTCAATATCTCCAAGGATAATGGGTTTCTTTTGACATATTGTGAAGGTTTGCCATTTTGATTTTGGTTCCATGTGAAATTTGTTGTTCAAGGGATGACACATTTTGTAAGAGTTGGTTTAGGACGGAATCATTGTTTGTGTTGTGAGATGGAGGTGAATAAGGTGGAGGTGTATATTTATTTGGAGGACAAGTGAATTGTAAGTTTGTGAGGGGAGATGGATTAGGAGATATGAAATTTGAATGCACAAAGCTAAAGGGATTCCTAGTGGAAATACCTAAGGTTGTATTTGTAGTTAGGGTAAAAATGTTAGGGTAAATGCATAAACAAATTATAATGAAACCCTAACAAGCACAATAGAGCACAAACTAGCATGAAATGAAAACAAGAAAGCAAAGCAAACCAATCTCCAAGCTAGATTTGATTTATCTCCATTGCTCTTCTCCACCTACATGAGAATGCAAAATTTTGAAGGTTTTATTGTTGATTTGATATGTTGATGTTGATTGCTCATTTTTGCATCATAACGATAAGATGGAGATGATAGAGGAAAAATAGATAGATAGATGAGAAGATTGGAGGAAAATTTGGTAATGTGGATACTAGAAGAAGATTCATCTCAAATGGCATGTGAAAGGCTAGATTTATAGGCAAGAGCTGATATGATTTGATGGATAAGATTAAAATTCAAATGTGTGATGTGTATGACTAGGATTAAAAGTTGATTTTAGGGTAAAAGCACAAACCAGTGTCACACTTTATAAATGAATCGGCCAACAGCAAAAAAAATTCTGAACTTCGACCAAATAAAAGTGGTCTTTATGTTTTGAATTTCAAAACGGTGTAAACTAATGAAATGTATAACTTTTGATGTAGTTTATTCCTCTAATTTTTAAATTTAAAAAAAAAATGTTTTCATTATGTTTTTATCAATTTAAGGACAAATTTTGGAATGCTGAAAATTTCAGAAAAGAGTGACTTCATGGACCATCAAGAAACAAATTGAAAAAAACTTCATTTCTCCCCCCCTTTTTTTTTTTCTCCAAATAGGTAACTTCAATATCTTGTGAATGGAAAAAAATCAAATTTTGATATATATTTTTCTCGTAATATCGTTTTAAAGTTAAACATGTCAGAATTTGATAGTTTTCATGGACCGTCAACTATTTTCAATTTTTTTAATTATTTTCAAAAAAAAAAATATACCCTTTTGAAGAAGACTCTCTCCTCTTCTGGCCCATATAAGATTTAAATTTTTTTAATAATTTTTACTATCTTTTTTTATTTGTAATCAGGCTCTTTTTTTATTTTTAAAACCTACTTGCATTATTTTAAAAATAAAATATATTAAAACTAATCAAAATATTAAAAAAATTATATATTTAGATTCTCCACTCCGAGCTCTACAAAAGGGTATTTTTATTTTTTGCAGAAAGATCATTCTGACTAGAGAAATACTCTACCAAAGTTGAATGTTTCAGAAAATTTTGAAAAATGATGAGTTGGCTGCCATGTAGGATGCTAACTAGACATTCTTGACCGAGAGGGTTTTGGCTTAGCAAGTTTTGGCTGAAACTCTCTCGGGCGAAAATGCCTTGATATTTCCAAGCCATAAATACCTGATACACTCACTTTTTCCATGTTTTTGGCTAGTCGTATTCGACTGAGAGGGTTTCGGTTGAAACCCTCTTAGCCAAAAATGTGCATGCCACATCAATGCCACAAGGTTTCCTTCGAAAGTGACTCGGCCTAATGTCTTCCAGCTAAAATTGTTTGCTTAGAACCATTAATTTGGCCAAAAGTGTGACACACTATTGTGCTTTTACCCTTTAGTGCCTATGATTCACATTAAGTGGTTTATGACATGAGGCTAAAATTAGGATGTGAGGAAAAAAGTGTGATTCTTTATTTATTTTGGAGGAAAAGATGCCTATGACACACAATGAATGGGGGCTAAAAATAGGATGTGAGTGGTAATATCATAATTTAAATAATAAAATTATTTAAATTATTTGTGCATGTGAAGAGTTGTAGTCATGTGACACATGTTGCAATGTGGTAATAAGTGAGGGATTAATTCAAATATTTAATTTGAATTATTTTGAGACATTGGAAGGGGAATTAATTAAATAAATGATATTTATTTAATTAATTGGGAAGGTGATTAAGTGGGATAAATGGGATAAGGTAATGACATAGGGTAAAATATTGCAAGATGTTTTACAAGGTCATGTATGACTAGGTAATGTTATGACATGGACAATTTTGGGTGTCTATAGTATTGACATTGCTAGTGGGTTGCCTTGTTGTAGTAACAGTTGGATGAGCATATATAGGAATAGAGGCTACTATTGTAGAAGGAGGAATTGGATTTCCACATTGACTTTGAGTGTATCCTAAATTTTGAGCACAAATAGCCATTGTAGGAACATGATTGTCAACTATATGGTCAAGGCTACACAATTTCTATTCCTTGTTCATTATCAAGCATTTTCCTCATATTATGTATGACAAGAACCACAATACCAACAATGTATTCAACACTCACATACTTTTACAACTTTTCTAAGGCTTCATCCATTTGTTTTAGCTTTTCTTGAGGGACATTAGCAACCATTGTGCAACATCAATCACATTGGTTGTATAGGTAAAGTGGTTGTGGGAAATGTGGTATCAAAGCTATGGTCCATAATGGGTTGACTAGTATCAACACTATGAGTGAAAGAGTTGGAAAACTCAAGATCCATAGTGGATGTAGTAGCATGGGATGGCATTAGTCTCAAACTACATCTCACTAAATTATTGATAATAGGACACCAGGATGTGAAGCTCATACAGGTTTCACCAAACCTAAGTACGACCAAAATGGAGAAAGGGAATTATGCAAATGAAATGAACCCCCAAAAGTATGAATCACAATGCAAGTATGTAAAAATATTTTGTAATTTTTAGATTTGAAAAAAGATAATTTATTGATTATGCTATGAAAAAATATAAAAATGATGTATTTTTAATGCCAACTTTGATTTCAAATAATGCACTTAATTTGACCAATTAAACTTAATGCAAGAAAGTACACAATTTTCTATTTTATGAAATTGAAACTTAGATCTAATAACAAAATAAATAAAGCAAACATAGGCAAAATAATGCCTAGAAATTAGAAATAGCACTTGTACAAGGATAGGTTTGTCTAAGGGTTGGAAAAGTTCAAGTTTTTGTTTCTAATTTAATGTTTGAACTTTTGTTTCAAGTTGTAGATGGTGACTTTTCTGAATTTTTTTTTCAGTTTTAGGTGTCTTAATGCGAGTGTAAATAGTTATAAAAAGTGAAAAAAATGACAAATTTTGGAATGAAATTGAATCTAAATGATTGAAAGATACTCCATAATGCAAGATCTATGCAAAATGAATGCAATTTTTTTTTATGAATTTGAATGATGCAAACATGCAAAATTAAACCCTAAATGCAATGCAAAGCACACTAATGCAAACCTAGATCTAGGGTTTTGAATGTCTCCAAATCAAAATTTAAGATGTAAAAAGTGTTGGAGTACAATAACACTGAGGGGGGGTGAATAAGTGGTATACCAATTTAAAATGACCTTGAATTAATCTTTCACAACTTTGAACATATAAAATGCAAGTTTCAGAATAGTTCAACTATCATGTGTCGCATCATGCATGCAAAGCTATCAAGCTTGATTGAACATAAAGAACATAAGTAGATCATAAAAGCCAAAGACACCATAGAAACTCAAATGTTGAAAGATACACAAGACTGAATAATTGAACATGTAGACCAAGTAGACTACAAATAATGAGAAACCATAACATAGTGATTTATGAGTGGAAAAACCTCATAGGGATAAAAAACCATTCGAGAAAAATTGCCTTGCTGGCTTAATAAAATTCCACTGATTACAGAGCCTCACTGGCTACACAATATTCCTCAATGGAAAAGGAACCTCACTGGTTACAAGTATGCCTCACTGGAAAATACAACTACCTCACTAACAAATACAAATTTCACATGAATATGATTTTGTGAATAAAAATACAGAGTATAATCTCTGTTTCATTGCAAAAAATTTCTTGTTTGTCTCATTTTCATTAGAGACACAAGAATCTACAAGTCTGTAAATGCAATTACAATTTGCACTTAAAGTGCTTTTCAACTTTCATAATAGATTACTCATCAATGCTTTTAGCATGAAAATAACAATAACTCTTAACAAAGTATAAATCTCATATTTTTTTGAACCCACATTTAGTGACTTTGTCACAACTTTATAATCATCAAAGTAACAAAAATATTTCATGAAAATTTTGCTAGTATAACTGCCATTTACCAACTTCCTTCTCATCATGAATACATAATTGTCAAACAACATCATCGTGGATCATCTTTTGTATAGTTTTAACAAACTACTTAACATATGCATAATACTCAATAATCCCCATTTAAACTTCAATGCATTAAGCAAAAATATACCCATATTGAAAGTCGACCTACTTCCCTAACAAATAGAGTATTAAAACTTTACACAATGAACACACAATGAAACCCAACTATCATAACCCTTTGAGATAATACTAACACTTTGTGTAACATGGGTCAAAAAAGACCATAAAGGGTTGAATCTCAAACACAAACAAACAACTGTAACTATATGAAAAAATTCTCTTTTGATGCCTGACTATAATGCATGATAAAATATTAGCTTTAGACATTAAAACCTTAAGATAATGTAAAACTAGATACAACAAAAAATATCTACTTCAAGATAGAAAACCACTTTCAAATAATGCAATTTATGTAAGGACAGACTAGGGTTTAAACAAAAAACCTTGTTACCTCTTTGAATGCAACTCAAACTTGCAAATTGAAGACAATATCACTTGAAGAGAATGAAAACACACTACCTGAATACACACCCTCCATGGTCGATAAAAACCTACCTGGAAACCACATTTGTTGCCGCCATACCAAGTTTGTCTTAGCTGCTCCATGCTATGTCCTAATGCGGCCATCATGTTTTCACAATAAAAATCCTTTGAGTTTGGTCGATTAGGGTTATCATTGTGTCAAGTCTTTTTCATTATGTATTTTTTATCACTACATGAAAATAAAAACATCATTGTCTTAGCCCTTTTAAATAATGATTATCATTTCCTTTTTCAATTTCAATAATGATTATACCTTGCGCATAGTAGTCGACTCATAGTGTTCAACCTCTCAAATTGAATCCAACATAATTATGAGAAACAAAAACAACCTTGTAGAGCATAGTTTGACATCTATGCCAAATCACTCCCAATGCCAACAAGGGTTCAGCATGTAAAGTTAGGTTCACTAAAATGAAATGATGAAACAATAGAATGGATGAAATAGGAAGACTTGGAAATGAGGGACCTATGCCAACAAGCACAAAAATGGGTGTCTACCTAATCACAAACCCACCTTTTCCTATTTCATTAGGAATAAGGATAGTTCCACAAGAGATTACAATTGACCTACAACCCTTAAGGTGAATCAAATCCAAGTTTTGGGACACTATGTGATATCTTCTTCGTTATGATAGAAAAGTGAAAAATATGAGTGAAATGCTCTTTGGGGAGATAAACTAAAAATACTAAATGAGCTCAATTGTGCAATGTAAGACTTGACATGTGGATTTAAAGCATCATACTAATAGAAAATACAATTTGCAAGCATATTTGAGGGTTGAAAGATGATATCTATCAACCCAAAAAATCTTGTCCCAAAAATTGTATAAGGATGCTCTAGCCAAATCTAGACACCCCAATATATGATTGAAAGACACTTTTGGGAGATGAATAAAAGTGCATTAATGATCTAATAATTGATATCAACCACTTGGAGTGAAAAGTATGATGATAATACTATCAGAAACAATCATTAACTAGCAGATCTAAGAAGATTAAGATGTTATATACCTAGCTCCAAAAGTGACAATAAAGTGTCCTATTCTAGCAAATGTATCCTTTTATCCTTTTTTGAAAATTATTTTTGTAGTCCTTTGATGTTACATCTAAGGCTCTGATTTCTCCAGGTTTTATTGTCAAAAGGCCAATTTTTTTTTTTGTAGATGTGTTGAACACACTGAAAACTAAGAGGGAGGGTGAATCGGTATTCTACTAACAAAATTAATTATTAACCATCCAATTAATAATCCAAATCTATTTACAATAGTGAGCCAAAATACAAAAGATATCATAACACATTGACACCATAATTTTTACATGGAAAACCCAAGGTGGGAAAAACCATAGTGAGGATTGGCTCACAATATATTATAACTGGTCATAAGATATTATAGGGCTCACTGCTAGGACACACTATCCTTGAAAGGATCACAACATGAATACAAAATATTGCATATAGCCAAGATACAAAAGGGTGTGGCTCACTACCAAAAAATGAAGTGGAGAAGTGCACCTACAAAGTGCAAAAAATAGTTCTGATTAAGCTCTGATAACACCAAAATTTTGCTCTAGTTGTAGATATACAATCATCATAAATCACTTTGCACTATTTCATTTGTTGCATTGCTCGTATACACACTCTATATCTTCACACACTTCTTATGTCCATCATAAACACTTATATATACACCGTCATATTTTCTTGCATCAATTAGGTTGGTCTAATTGAAAGTGAACATACAAAATTCAAACTGACTTGTCGGCCCAATTCAAAATTCCTTTTGGCACACAAAACAAAATGTATCATCTAAACAATAGGTTGGCTTGGACCTAATAAGGAACACACAAAGTACAAACAACTCTTAACCTTTTCATCCAAAAGAGTAACAAACTTCTATAAGTTGGATAACTCAATTAGATCACAAAAGCTCGCTGAAAACTCATTTACACCTATAAATGACACTCCTGAGCAACATATCAAAAAATCATAGAGTTTCCTTTTACTGAGAGGAGTTTTGGACCAAAATATGGGATCAACATAAACAAATAGTTTACTTAATCAATTACCAACCAATGTTGGCATCAATAACAACAAACCTAGAGGGAACCTTCTTCAACCTTCCAACAATATCCCCCTTTGTCATTGATGGCAACAGGTGCCAAAAATGAGACTTGCTTCAAAAATTCAAAACAAAATTGTGTTCAACTCCCCCTAACATATGTATAGGATACAAACATATAACATAACATACTTTATACATACTCTTCTCTTCATCTCCTCTTCTCCCCCTTTGACATCAAGGACAAAGGACTAGGAAAAAATTCAAATTAGGAGTTGGGGGAACCTTGTAACTCAGTGAGAATTGCTTCCCAAGCTGGCTTTCCATCATCCTAGACTCCTTTTTCCCTGTAGAGAGTTTTATGCAAAGATTCTATTTCCACCAAGCATTCTTCTCCTTTTGAAGTGGATGGAGCAATGCTCATCTTCCCAAGTATTTTTACTTCCATCAATGCATTTGATATAGAGACATGTTTGGACATAACCAGGTCTCCAAGTTGGGCATACCATCTCATAGCATCTTATTTTTTCCTCTATAGGATGGAGAATTTATTTTGAAGATCTACAATAGAAACCCACCTAACACAGTTTCTATCATCCACAATCTTATAATCTCTAGAAGCATCTGAAAGTTGAGACTCAGTTGAGTCCAATAAATCCTTGATACCTCGATTGGCTTTTGACCACTTCAGGCAGTAAACAAACAAAAGTTGGGCTTCCTCATCACATTCTTTTACCTCTTTCAAAGTTTGTAATTCCTTTTCACATGCAATTATACACCTTTCTTGCAAAAACAACAATCTTTTCTCTAGTAGACTTAACTCCACTTCTTTTGTAGTTTGTACCTTAAGATTAGTTGTGTACTCTTGAACTAAATCAACTATAAGCCTCAAATTTTCAATCGGGGCTAAAGAGTTGTCTGAAGTAACACCAGGGGTTGTCTCCTATAAATCTTTGATAGCTTCATTTATTAATTCATTTCCCTTTTGATATGACTCTGTAACTTCTTGTGTGAGAGTTGAGAAAGGTGTCACTTAGTTTTAGTCTATCACTCAATGGGATTTTTGTCAAATCCACATAACCTGGGTGAGATGGTAGCTTAACTAGCTAAGGTGGAAGCACATGTTGGATTGTAGCTTTCTTGAAATAAGACCTTTAAGAGTACTTCTAAATGATTCTCCGGGTGGCTTTGATGGTTCAGGGCCTTTGGAAATTTTTCCTTTAGTTGGAATGGCTTTCTTGTCTTACTCTTTCTTCTTTTCTTCTTCCTTTTCTTTCTCTCCTCCTTCTTTTTCCTTTTCTTTTTCTTCTTCTCCAGATGAATTTCCAGAGGACTTATCTATGTTTTCTTTCTCCCTTCTATCTTCATCATCCTTGTCATTATTCTTGTTTTTTTCCTTACTCCCTTCACTCTCATCTTTATTTTTCTCTTCCTTGCTCCCGATAGATTCTTGATGTTCTCTCTTTTCACCAGATTGATCTCTATGATCATAAAATCTTTTGTTTGTAGCTTCTTTTGTTTCAATCAGAGGGGTAGGGGTCTCCCGAACACCAAGTGTCTCATCAAAATTCTCCAAGAATGGGTTATCCATTAATTTTCTGCAATAGTAGCATGTTCCTGTGCTTGAGCAGTGTGGGACAAAGAACTATTTCTTATGCCATAGCTCCTTGCTAATTTCCTGATTACATCCTAGGTATCTTTCCTTACTTTTTTCCTATATTCATCCTCCTTAGTCATTAACATGTTAACTCTCTTCTTGACTCTAAATAATGTAGAAAATTCTTTCAGAAGATTTGCAGCTTCTATCTTCAAAAAAGGGGAACTAATAGTAAGGATTCACTTCTCATCTTGTCTTCAACATTTAAAGCCCCTTGTCTTCTAAGTACTAACTCTTTCCACACTTTTTCAGTAACTTTTCATCATATTGTATCCATTTTTATATTACAAATGAATATGTACTAAACAAATGCATGTATGATGTTTTCTTTCCCTTCATCATTGACCTTATCAGATAGCTCAATAGTTGGCATAAGATCATTATCAATCATGTTGTTAACCAAGCTTCCTAGATCTAAGGGTGGATGGCCACTTACCAAAGGAGATCCAAGCATGTCCTTCATAGGATTAGATGATCCTTCTTCATTCTTCTTTGTATGTACATGAATTCATGAAGTATCCTCCTCTTCCTCTAACTCCTCATCTATAGAGACAACAACACTAGTTTTGACTTCTTCATAGGATGCACTGCTAATTTTATTTCTTTTCAACCATTGTTCTCCTTCTAAAACAAGTTCAATTTTTTCCTCAATAGCATCACTCAAACTTCTTTTCTTGCCAGCCTTATGTTTCACTCTTCTTCTTCCTGAAGTAGTAGATGATAGAATAGGAGGTATGTCCTTCTTCTTAGATGCCCTGGTACTAGGACCAGAAGAGGAAACTATATCAATAGATGTAGAAAAAATTTGTTCCTTCCTTTTCCCTTTCTCAACATTAGCACCATTGGGGGTGGCAAAACTGGAAACAGGTGTTGGTGTAGAACCAAAAGATAGTCTTCCTGATTTTCTAGGTCTGAAGGACTGTTCAAAAAATTTAGCTTTCCTTTTATCAATTACCTCCTTCAGTTGCTCTATATCATCCTTAGTTTCTATTACACCTTGGAAGAAATCTTTGACCTTCTTTCTTCTTTTAGTTGCAGTAGCCTCTAGATGTATTTCAATAGATTTCTCCTTATATGTACCATGCCTAGGTAGAGAGGGGTTCTTAGGACTCTTCAACATGATCTCAATGTACCTTTCCATCATTTTTTTTTCAATCTCATATCCCATAGGTTCAATCCATCAAATTTTTGGTTCTACATCCTTCGTGATGCATTCATCTATAAATACAAGAAATGTTATCTCCTTCTCATACTTCTTTACCAAACTCCCTAGAATTCATTCTCTTTCATGCATTTCATTCTGAAATACTGCAAAGAAGGTAGTTAGAGAATTTTTATGTGCCCTAAAGTCTCCCAAACTATGCAGATGGTCAAAAATATGATGAGCAACTGGTTTGGTGTTGTCCCACATTATACCTTTTATTCTTGGTAATTCCTTCAGGAAATAGAATAACAAACAACTAAAGTGCCAAATTTGAAACCTAAGAAACTCATAAAGATAAAAAAAAATTGAAACCTTTGTCATACTCAGGTTCTCCAATAGTTGCAACCTAAGCAACTCACGAAGATCAAAATCCTTTTCATTCACCACCATTTCATAAGTAGTATGAATTGTTGTAGTTGATACTGAATTTACTCAATTAGTGAAATATATTTTTTTACCAATCATGATGGCAACATACTTGACAGAAGGGTTTACAATAAAATTTGTGGTTCAAGCTCTCCCATCAAACTTAGCACCAATTAGCCTTGTAACTTCATCATTTTTCACCACTTTTAGAACTAGAATGGCACCAATATCACAAAGACGAGTCATAGTTTGAATTGCATCCTTGTTGATAATTCCTGGTTCATTTGCCCACACAAATTTTCTATGAACCCTACTGAGGGCCATTTTAACAAACTTCACCTTACTCTCATTGGAAAATTTTGGAAACCAATTCCAAATGTTTAGCTTCATTCGAAATAGGTTTTGATATTCTGCATTAAGCAGTAGATCATCTCCAATCAACTCATTGTCCCACAAATCCTTTAGCTTTTGATGATTGAATTCTTCCAACTTCCCATGAATGTATGTTCTTGGATCTTTGATGGGTAGGACATGGCTTGGAATGTGTGAGAACACGCCCACAGGGTCATTTTCATACACTTTCCATCAACATCTTCTAAATCTTGGTTGGGGTCTCTCAGAAATTTCCACAACAATGGGAGTAGCCATATTCCCCAAATAATCTTGAATAAAATTAACAAATGATTCCTTTAACTTTAAAAACCATAGAATTTAGATAACAGAGAATATTGTTTATTGCTTGTCGAGAACTAGGGTTTTGATGTATGATACTCTGAATCTCCTTCAATCTCACTTCATCTTGCACTGCTTCTTCCAAATTTCACAAATGTGATTTTCTTTAACTTAGCCTCTTACTTTATTGCTTACGAATTTATCCCTAATTCAAATTTATTGTTTTTCAGCTTAAAAGCTTCCAACCACTTTATAAAACACACTGTAAACAAAGAAAATCTCCACAAATCTCTAGATTTTCCCATTTTCTGCTAGAAATTTCTTCAATACCTTTAAAATGATGACTCACATCACATATCCTTGTGTCATGACTTGACACCTCATATATCGGGGTTTTTTTTTTTTGTAACTACTCCCCTGAAACCATTATTGAGTTCAATTCTTGGAAGAGGTATCTACACTGGATGCAGATACAAGATCATTTGATTCATCCTTGTTCTCAGGTTCTTCCTTCCTCCAAAATTTTTCCATTTCTTTCCTTACTTCTTCGGGATCTACTTTGTTCATAAGCTTGTTCTTCTATTCTGGATTAGGTTTCTTCCCAATTTTGCTCCTATAGAATTTTGAAATATATCCTAGTTTATTGCAAGTGTAGCGTACAACATATCCTAGATCAAACTGATTTTCATTCATCCTTGCCCTACATCGATTAGCCTTGTGTCCAAAGATATCACATGTGTAACAATAGCCTTGAAAAGACTAAATCCTTCTACCAATATTAAATCTGTTCATCATCATTTGGTTGCTACATTTAGTAGGTCTATGTCCAAACTTGTTACAAACATAGCATTATCTAGTAAAGAATCCAACATTCTAACCCATTCTATTCTGGTTCATCCTACTTCTACATTATGTTACTCTATGTCCTAATTTATTGCATGGGAAACAAAATCCATTAAAAGAGGGGTACCTTTGAGCATTAGGTAGTCAGATAGAAATCCTTCTGGTATTGTTCCTTGGAATCTTGATTTGATGATTATTGCCT
The DNA here is from genome assembly GCA_007258455.2 of Sequoia sempervirens. NCBI lineage: Eukaryota > Viridiplantae > Streptophyta > Pinopsida > Cupressales > Cupressaceae > Sequoia > Sequoia sempervirens. The sequence goes on along the minus strand of VDFB02000017.1, from coordinate 227,513,628 downwards.
TGAAATTTCCTTTGATTTTCTACTTTGTTGGAAACCAGTTTAGCCTTTGAGCTTTGTCCTTCTTCAAGTCCTAGACCACCTTTATCCTTATTAGGTTTCTAAGATGTAATCAACTCATCAAGCATTGTAGAACTTGTCTTGAACCTTTCTTCATGAGCTTTCGCTTTTTCCAAATCATCTCTTAGGGTTACCACTTCTTGTTCAAGCTTTGTATATTCATTAATTTTATTCTGGATCTCAACTTTTTGACATTCTTCATTCTACTTGTACCTTTATTCTAGTAATGTCTTCATTTTCCTTTTTCAATTGATCATTGACTTCCCTATGTCTTTCCTTGAACATTTTGATCTACTCTCGTAGCTTCCTGATATGTCATTCATTTGATTCCTTCAAATTTCCTTTCATATTTTCCTTCTCATCTTCACTTTTATCAAATTCTTCAAGCGCAACATTAATTTCATCAGATACAAAGTTTTCTTCTTGTGAAGAAAGATAGCTTTTGTTAGCCATGTATTCAAATTTTAGGACCTTCCTCAAGCTGTATGACTTTTTAGAGGAACAAAGCTCTGATACCAATTGTTGAACAAACTGAATATTGAGAGGGGGGTGAATTAGTATTTTTCTAACAAAATAAATTATTAACCATCCAATTAACAAGCTACATGTAGTTGCAATAGTGAACCAAAACACAAAAGAGATCATAACACATTGACACCAAGGATTTTACATGGAAAACCGTAGGTGGGGAAAACCATGGTGAGGATTAGCTCACAATATATTATAATTGGTCATAAGGTATTATAGGGCTCACTACTAGGACACACTATCCTTGAAAGGCTCATAGCCTAAATACAAAATATAGCATATAGCCAAGATACAAAAGGGTGTGGCTCACTTCCAAAAAATGAACTGAAGAAGTGCACCTACAAAGTGTATAAAATAGTTTTGGTTAATCTCTAATAACACTACAATTTTGTTCTGGTTGCAAATATACAATCATCATAAATCACTTTGCACTAATTCATTTATCATATTTCTCGCATACGCAATCTATATCTTCACACACTTCTTATGTCCATCATACACACATATATAGACACTGTCACATTTTCCAGCATCAATTAGGTCAACCTAATTGAAAGTGCATACAAAATTCAAAATGACCTATTGGCCCAATTTAAAATTCCTTTTGGTGCATACAAAAAAATGTATCATCCAAAAATTAGGCTAGATTGGACCTAATAAGGAACACACAAAGCAAAAACAATTCTTAACCTTGTCGACCAAAAGAGTACCGAGCTTTTGTCACTTGGATAACTCAATTGGATCACACAAGCTCACTGAAAACTCGTTTATACCTATAACTGACACTCCTGAGCAACATATCAAAAAATCATAGAGTTTCCTTTTATTGAGAAGATTTCTAGACCAAAATACTAGATCAGCATAAACATGTAGTTTACTTAGTCAGTTACCAACCAATGTTGGCATCAATGACAACAAACCCGTAGGGCACCTTCTTCATTATTCCAAGAATATGGGTTTTTGTGTCTTGAAATTTTTTCACTTTTGATCCAATTTCACTCCACCTATAAATCTGCAAAAACACAAAGAGGAGAAAAATGTTTGTTTTTGGTGTATAAGGGTTTGCCTTGGTCAAACCCTAGTTTAGTAATTAAACCTTGATAATGAAATGAAAGCATAAATGGAAGGAATAATGAATGAACACTAGCTTGTTTCAACTCACCAAACCCTTTAATGGTTTCCCTTGGAGGACTAAATTCTAACACATCACTCCAAATAGTAGATCTTGCATGAAATGGCTTGATTGGATGCTTGATTTGACACTTTATTTGATGCTTGAAAACTTGAAACCTACATCATAGTGTTAGCTCCAAAAACATGCATGAACACACAAAATTTGACATGATGATCTTGATCATGAATTTTGTAATAATTGACTAATAAATATGCTCTTGAATGCTCTTGACAATAATCTTTGCTCTTGTGGTTGATCTCTTGCTTGCTAGATTTCTTAGGATTTGAATTTGATAAAATAACCTTGTATTTATAGGTAATTTTCTAATTTCTTGACAATTAAAAATCAAAGGCTGACAATTGTAATTTGAACTTGAATCATGAAAATACCACCAAAAACATATTAAAAAATAGAGTCCTAAACTTAAGGAGGACCCATTCCCCCTTGGGAAAATGGGTCCTAGGCCCCAAACTTGGGACACATTTTCCAAGATGTGTAATTTGATGCTTGCAATTATTTAATGTAGGTTCCCCTTTCAGAAACAAAAATTAATTAGTCTTTTAAATGCACAATTGGATCAATTAGTGGCTTAATTAAGTCCAACTAATTAAGGGGATGCAAACATAATGTCAATGTAAAGGAGTACATTTTCTGACACTACACTTGCAAAGAAATATTTTATAAGATAATAATCAACATTGAATTTTGGAGTGATTTTGATAACATTTTAGCCCTAAAATTACACATATTACAATATATTGTACTACAATTCTCAAGCACAAATTTATAGAAGATAAAATATAATAAATCACTAAATAGAAAACCAAAATAATGAGAAAATGTCACCCATAAATGTGGCGCTAGAATTGTGTCATAGAATTCAACACCCCACATCGTAGAGAATAGTAGATTCCTTACACCTATCATAAGTTGTTATAAATAATTTTAAGGAAGATAAGGTAGTAGAACAACTTCCTACACTAATCTTGAGAGGAGGATAATGCAAAACTTTACAAACCTCTACAACAATTACAAAAATTTAAACATAAATAAAAATAAATATCATGCATACCACAACATAGTGATTTATGTGGGGAAAACCCTTTTGCATTAAAAACCCTACATTCCAAAAGTTTCCCAATATATTATTCAAAATTCATAAATATTATAATATACTTGCAAATAAAACTTCTCATAGGAGTATCACCAACCAGAGATCCAGAGGCAAGATGACCGCTATCAAACTCTTAAAATACATCGCATCTCACAGTTGTAATACAACACCCTTATGAAATAGGGTTGAATTATAGGGCAAGTCAAGTCAACAAAATATCTACCATCAGATCTGAAACCTTATGATGAATGGTCTAGATTTATAAAAATAAAATATACATAAAATTTGTATTTCAAGGGCACAACCCTTAGACCCCCTATTGGGGGGATGTGTTGGAAACAAGAAACACTAAGAGGGGGTGAATCAGTGTTCTACAAAAATTAAATTTATTATTCTAATTTTTAATCCACTTAGAACATTCAACCAAGAGTAATATGTAGAAACATAAAGCAAACAACCACAACACCATAACAAAAGGATTTTTTCATGGAAACCCTATTAGGGGAAAAACCATGGTGGATGTCCAATGTACAATAAGTTCTGAGTATACTCAAAAGAATGATTACAAAATGAGAATGCACTTGCATTTAGGCACACTACCTAGAGCTCACTGCTCAAATACAAGAGAGGACTCATTGTCCAAAGATTTGGATTAGATCCAAGAGAATGAACTAATGAAATAACATCTACAAATGCTTGATTACAATTCCAGTTAGGCTCTGATGTTGATCTTATGTCCTTCTGACTGATACATAACTTCTTCTCTTCTTTGCTCTGATTTTCACCACAAAATATTTATGCACAAGTGAAACTGTGCAATAAATTTGTCTAACACTCTTCAGATATTCGCAACGCACATCAATACATCACACACATGTGTCAAAATGATATAATCAAGCATCTATATATATATTCGTGACTAAGGATTTAATCACTACAAGTCAGCTCCAACAAAACTTAGAAATATTTGCAACTTGTCAGCTCAAATCATAAGTAAAACTCAATGCATATCCACAATGGTCAGCTACACCTTAGCTTGGACCCAAAACATAACAAGAAAACACAAAAATATTTGAACAAACATTCCTTGAACATCTGCAACATATTTTATCAACTGAGTCTGCCCCAAAATACTGATAAACAAAGAAATAACAATCGGATCTCCAAACTTGCACAAGACTTGGTACTAGGTACTAATATTTCTAGATAACACAAGAAATATAATGATGAACCTCCCATGAGATCCACAACCCAAAGTAACATCTAGAAATTTGTACGTGAATCGATGAGCACCAATCTGCCAAATGCTCTATTCTTCCTAACTGACTTCACTTTGACTGCCAGTATAAGTAAATGGTGTAATGTAGATGAGTCACCGACTAGGGTTGCCATCAATTACAACACCAAAAATCATTCACAGTGTCTCTTTCCAACAAGATGATCCCCCAAGACCCGTCGTGGGGGGGTACCCCCCTCCCTCGTGCCCCCTGCTCTCACTTATCAATATTAAACCTTATGTAATTGAAAAGTTGAGACACATTGTCCCAAGAATCACAACTCATTGTTTGAAATAGGTGCTTTATTAGGCTCCATAATCTTCTTAAAATATTATTATGATATACATAATAATATATCATATTATTCCAATGTAACTCCCACTAAATTTACTCTCTTATGCATCATAATATATCTCATAGAACTTGTCATAAGATCAAAAAATAGGGAATCCCATATCTCCTCAAATATTTTAGTTAATTACATCTTACAACAAATCAAGATTCCAACATGTGGCACACCAAGTGCCAATGCAAAGTGGAATGCCTCTCCTCTCACCATTTTCTCTACCATCTAAGCCATAAGATGTCTCCATGTATTACTCTGCATTGCACTCTTCCCTTCCTACACAATTTCTTCCTTTTCACATTTTTCTCTACTCTTTTCCTCCCAGACTCTCTGCATTTCTTCACTCATTTCCTCCATCCCAAACTTCAATAATAAACTAGGGGGGTTGTGAAGGTTTTAAAATATGCTCTTCCCTTATTACGTAAAAACTCTGTCTACCCATCAAACCAGTCTTAAATGTGAAATTATGGGAGTCATGAGGGTTTAAAATTTTCTAAAGGCCTCCTATTTTCATGAAACCTATCATTGGAAAACTCAAAGTTCTAGGATGTCATGCCTTGTGATCATCCCCAACTTACCCAAGCCCATACTTCTTAATTTTAGGTTGTCCCCTTTTGTAGAATGGAATAAATTCCATCATTAATGTCTTCTACCTCCCCTTTTCCATATCCTTCACCATCCTCATTAATTTCAAGTTGTCTCCTTTGTTGAAATTTATTTTATTTTTATTTGCTTCATTGACACGTAACACCCATGTGATATACTCTTTTTTGGGGATGTGACATCCTTAGCTCCTTGGGATAAGTTATCTCAACTTATTAGAAGGTTACATTTGTTAATTTATTAGAAATTTTGGTTACCGGTCAAGTTAATTACTTTTGAACTACTAGTTCTTAGCTCTCAAGTGGTTACATTTTCCTAATTTGGCCAATTTAGAATGATTTTTTATATGACTCAAGAGGTGCATATTGAAAATATACCCTCAAGTAAGCATTTTTTCTTAATCCAATCCTCCATTTTGAATTTAGGGGTTGATATTCCTTAAAATATATTTTTACTATACCATTGGGTGCACACATTTTACTATTAAGTATTAAGGTGGTCATACCCTATCCATTCAATCATACAACCTCACTTATTTGCATTTTATATGTTCTTGGAAATTCATGTTCATACCTTGAGATATTTTTAATACTCTTACATATGCAATGAAATTTTTCTATAACAAGGGAGAAAATCAAATCAAACAAGTGAGTTAGGGGAATTAGCAACCTTCAAATGCCTTAACCTTTGCTATGCACTTTGATTTTCAATTACAATTCATATATCCAAAATTCCTTTTTCACCCATTCAAGTTATCTTGGTTAGGACTAGTCATGCATGCTCACAAGCTTAAAAGTTCATTTGAGATATTAAAAAAAAATCCATATATATTCAGTGGCCAACTTAGTTATAGTCAATTGGTACTATAAGACAACATACTTAACCCAGAGTCATGTGAGCTTCATAGGTCCAACATTTGAACCTAGTTTCTTTTATACCAATGTAAAATCCACCCCTCGAGTGCTACATTTTTTTTCTATTCAATTAAATTTTCATCAACTATGAACTGAACCAACCAAACATTTTTTATCCAAATTTGAATTGCTAATTACCAAAGTTCTTCATTAATCATGATAATGATAAATCAACATCACAACTTATATTATTACACCCAAAAGTGTCAAGATCCCATGATTAGGTTATACTTAGACCCATACCTAAAACTTGAGGATTCAGGGTGACCCTACCTACATATCCCCTCTGTTATGGTTCAGGAAGATTGGAGCAATAAACATTAACAATTATATGCAGATTAAATAACCTAGAAATAACAATGAAGAATAACACAAAAGAGATCAACATAGAATTTAACGTGGTTCAACCAATATGGGCTACATCCACAAAAACTCAACCATCCAATGATTTTATTATCTAGTGAAAAACATATTACAATCTCACAAAAACACTGCCACAACATATATCACAACCACTTATAACAAGCTTTTTGGAACCTTCTAGAATTAGGGTTTTACAAGGTCATTTTTCATTTGATGTGTTAACGAGAAAACCTTGACTTGTCAAGGGGAAAAAATTGACGTGTCAGTAGGAAAACCTTGATGTGCCAATGAGAAAAAACCTTACAAGTGTACAATATTTTCATGATCAGTCACCACATACCAAAAATATCCCACTTGAAGAATGATTAGGCTCCACACCAAACAATCTCCCACTTGGAGACTAATCCTAGACAACATTGTTGCACTTGCAACTTGACAGGCTGTCATTTGGTCCTAACACTTTACTGAATAAACACATCAATATATCGACCAAGATAGTGTCCAATGGTTGTATGCAATAGAGGACATCTCAACTTATCTCTTAAGCACCAACCAACTGAATAAAAATTCTAATCTAAGGGGCCTCTAATCTTGAAAGTAATAGATCATCTATCTAAGAAGTAGGAAAATAACTCAAATTAGAAAACAAAAAACTAGGAATTTGAAAAGCATCACCATTAAACTATAAAACATGGAAAAAATTAGTCTAAAGAATGTGTAAATTGTTGAAGAAGTAAAGCATGTCAAGAAATTAGGAAACATTTATCTAATGTAGGAAATAACAATCCAATTGCTAATCATAAAACCATTAATCAAAATCAACTAAAGAAAGGTGCTCCAGACATTCAAATGTTAAGCTCAAAACCTACGGACTCAGTTACAACCTGCAAGCTTGAAATTAACATTATAACATCTACTCATGAAAAGGAAATGTGAATTAAACTATGATCCACTAAAATAAAATGTAGAAGAGGAAACATAATACTTATCTATCTATCTATCTATCTCTAACCCTCGAGTGGCTAGCTCGTGGGTGCAACTATAGCTACTTCAATTCACATGCACTAGAAAAATCTCTCTTCTACTTCATTCCACAGATGCATCCATATCACATAGAAATTCAAGAAGTGGCAGGAAAACTCATATTTGTATGGTAGTTTTTTAATCAAAGACAAATTATCAACATAACGATAATCTTCTTCTCTTGTTATTCATCATGTGTAACAGTTACATATTTATATGAAAAATTATTAACAAAAATCCTATTTTCCAATCGATAGAATATTTTTTCCAATTAGAAGGAATTTAAAGCCCATGATATACAATATTAAAGATGCTCACATGAGCCATTAAATTTTTTGAAACTGAAAGATAACAAAATTATAAAAGCTCGACCAAAATGTGTGCTCAAGAATTTCAGTGCTCACCATTCATTTTCAAAGGTATGAAGATCCACATTCATTTTCCCTTTTGAATGGAGTGATGCAATTGACCTGTGAAATACTCAAGACTAAACCATTAAATTAGCATAAGTTAGTTTAATTCAATCAACTCCAAGAAATAAAGTTTGTACGCCTATTCATAAAAAGGAAAGCAATTATATTTCCTAAAGGTAATCAATTGGTAGAGTAATTTGGGCTGAAAGATTTATATTTGTAGATTGAGGCCATTATGTTGATGAGGTTATTTTTACCTCATCATTTCCTCCCCTTCCTAATTCTAAGTAGGTCCTCTTGCTCTCTGATATGCCCCCTGTCCATCATTTCTTCTATTCATTTCTTCATACTTATTACTGAGATCATACTCATCATCTGCTTCTGTGTCTAATATATCTGGGTTCCTCATGAATCCCTGATGAAAAGTGATTCTTTGTTTCCACCTTGTAAAGTTGTCTTCACTTTGGTCTAGATTTGTATACACTGAAGGAGGTGGTGCAAGAAGCAGGGGAGTTCTGTACTTCATACCAATCCAATTAGTCTTTAAGTCTTCCAGAATCTTGACCAAATCTACTGCTCTTCCACATTACCATCTAATATTAAGAGATGAAATTATTTCCCTCTTCATGAGATGTATAGGAAGAGGGGTATACCTCTCTTCACATGCATGCCATGCTGGTCCTATCAATTGTGGCCCCTGTTCTTGAAAGTGATCATGACACAACCTAAGATTGTTATTGTATTTGACTTGTACTTTCTATTTACTTTTGATACCAAGAAATTGTTTCTTGAAAGAAAAGGGCTTCCTATGAGGGTAGCTCATTTGTAACCCTATAGTATTTTTTGCTTGAGCATACTCTTTAGATTTTTCTTGTAGTGAATTTGACTTTTTATAGTGGACAAGAATGATCTTAACTCTACTTCTCCCACAAAGAAGTTAACAAAGAAATCTATATACTTTTCTAAGAGAAGATTGTGAACAAATAACTCACACAAAAAAAAATGTTGTTCAGGGAGTGACTCAACAAATAATTTTACAAATTCCTTGTCATTGGGATCATGTGGCCTGTTTTTGCGAATTCCTTGCAATTTCCATCGTAAAAGTTTCTCATTAAGAAACATGGAGTACAACCTAGATGGTCTTCTACAGGCTAATAGCAATTCACCAATTTCACAGGAATCCTGCTTACCCCTATATGCCTAATGGAAATATTCTTTTAACATGACTAATTCCCTCTTTAACCTATTGTTTTAAAATTCCACATCCTTCAAGAGGTAACAATGCTCTATCCATTTCATTAGCATTGGGGGAATACGTACCTGGAACCGGTCTATAGCAATAGGTTCAGTTTGTGTCCCCTTTGATTCCATGATTGGTTGAGTATCACTCTCCTACAAACTTTTTTCTATCTCCACAATTCTACTCACAAAGGTATTCAACTCAATTTCCTGTTGTTTCTTTTCTTCTTCAATAGCACTGAATAATTGCATGAAATTAGTTTTCAAATCTTGAATACATTTTTCTTTTTCACACATAGCATCCTGATTCTGTAGACCCTGTTGATTCCGTTATTGGATTTGGAATTGCAGCTGCTCAATAAGCTTGTTTTTTCCTCCATTTACATAGTCAATTTGGCAACTTCCTAATTTATTTTGTGAAGAATGGTAGTTTGCACCTCAATTTATTCTTTCTGATGATTAATTTGTGCTTCGTTATCCTGCAACCTGGCTTTTAACCCTTCAATTTCTATCTTTAGCTTTTCTAATTCCTCATTTCTCTGCTTGAATTCTTCGTCCCTTGTGTCCATAGAGAAGGATGCATGGGGGATATCTTCATCAGGATGAGGCACATTTTCCTCTTTGTTGTCCTCAAGAAGGGATGAGTGAGGCACTTCTTCCACTTTCATCAATATGGGATGAATTTTCTATTTTAGTTTTTTTAGGAAGAACTTCTATCTCTTCTACATTCTTAGTATGAGGTATACTTCCTTCTTTAGTTTCTTCAGGTAAGGATGAGCATGGAATTTCTCCATCAATATAGGTTTGTCTTCTTCTTCATCAGTATCCATAGGGGAAGATGCATGAGGAGTTTCCTGAGGAACTCATTCCAAAAATTCAAGTATAGTGTCCAATTTGTCAAGGAAAGAAGAGAATCCTCCCACAGGTTCATCTTCATTCTGCTTTGAATGTGGCAATTGTATTTTATCCTCTTCTTGCTCTTCAAGCGATAGGGTTTCTTTGTCTTCTTCCCTAGGAATTTCATCCTCTTGCTTTCCTGCCTCATCAATTTCCTCATTATCAGGTGGACTATCAATTTCTACCACCTTTATTGGAGTCCCGACCTTTCTCCTTTTTGAACTACTTCCTATATCATGGGATTCAATTTTATTGGCCCCTGAAGATAACCGTTTACTCCTCCATAGAGGAGGAGTTGTTTGAAAAACAATTTTTCTTCTGAGGGGGTTCCTCCTCTTCTCCGGAATGTACAATTCCCACCTCCCCTTCCTATCATGGGGTTTGTAATTCATTTGGAAAGGTTTCTAGTGCATCATCGTTGGGAGCCATGGAGGCATATTGGGATTCAAGGGTGCCTAATGCCTCCAAGGAGGGTTCCTCTATAGATTGTTCCTTTTGTTTAGAGGATTCTCCTTCCTCAAGTGGCCTCTGTGGCTCTTTATTCTCAAATTTTTATAGAAACCTATGCCACTTTTTCTTTGGCTTATGGCAGAAATGGTATTTACATATTAACTATATCAAACCATGATGTTTAAGGGGTCCCATCTCAATTTTATACTTTTCTATCATAGAGGTGACTGAATGGCAAAGAAAAGTTGGTAAATTTACCCTAAGAGTAGGGTCCTCAATGCCATGGTGTAAATGAGTCAACAGGCAGAAAGGAGGTCCCACTATTGTATTCATTTGTCCCTCACAAGTGAAATATTTAATAATCCAAGATGTAGCAGACCTCCAAGGTTCTGGAATAGAAATTCTATGAATCCTCTTATTTTTCCCTCAGGTGTTTATGGTTATTATAGGCTGGGGTTTCCCTTCTCTATGGAAAAATTCTATTAATTTTTTATAAGGGATGTAGGTATTTTCATTCAAATGAATTCATTTATTTTCAAGACCAGAAAGATGAGTAAGGACTTTCATACTTACCTAGAATGGTTTTCCATGCACCATAGTCTTCCCATCCACAAAATTCTCAAAAAATTCCTTCACCAACTACTCTATGTACCCTTCAAATTATTTCATAAAGTTGATCCATCCAACCCTTTGAAATAAAGATGCTATATTTTTTAATGCCAGCAATGGCATTGTAGAAGTTGGCTCATAATTTTTCTTAGCACCTCCCATTTCCTTTGTTTCCTAGTGGAATTTTACAGAACTCTAGAATGCTTACTTCTCTGAATTACACATAGAAAAAGAGTTTTGTGTCAATATACTTGACGAGAAAAGAATTAATTACCAGCTTTCTTGTCACCTTACTTCACAATGATGATGACCTTCCATAGGGAATTACAACTGTTGTCGTAATCTCACCAATTATGTAAGGCACACAAGTTTCAAAGTTATAAGGGGAACGGATCATGCCAATTAATTAACATTTATTCAAAATGAATGCTAATCCTTCTAATAAATAAATTCACACATACCTTAGGTCTTGTTGTTAGATAGAACATCACTTACCTATGATAACGTAATTGTATAGTTTCATGGTTGGTGAAGGTGGCAATAGATAATAATGGAATGGATGAGATGGTTGAAGTGATGGTGGAATTTTTTATTATGACAAAAAGGTGTCATAATAATGTTATTTATTATAGAAATATTTGATGTGATGTGGTATAATAATTATAAAGGGGTGGATCTCAAAGCAGCATTAAAGAATGGGCATGCGTGGAACTTAGAAAAAACTAAAAAAATTGGAAAGACAAAATGTACACAAAAATCTAGGGCATTATTGAGTAATGCAACCAAAGTAGAGAAGAAGAGAGTTCTAGAATTATTTTAGAGAGATGTCATCAGAACAAGGTAACTAGATTGAGGATTCTGGGGCATCATTGAAAGATGCAGTCAGGGCAGCAACTAAAATTTCTAGAGCATCATTGAAAGATGTAGCTAAAGTAGCAAACAAAATTTCTGGAGCATCGTCGAAAGATGCAGCCAGAGCAACAACCAAAATTTCTGGAGCATCATCAAAAGATGCAGCTAGAGTAGCAACCAAAATTTCCACAACATTCTAACCAAATTCTAGAGCATTTGAGCATCATTCTGGAGTGTCACTAAAAAGATGCATCTAGAAGAAAAACAACAGAATTCTCAAGCATTGTTGGAAAGATGCAACCAAAAGGAAGAACAACAAAATTTTGTAGCATTGCTGGAAAGATATAGCTAGAAGGAAGAAGATTGTGACACTTTGGCGTTGAATTCTCAAAGCACCATTGGATGATGCTTCAGAATGCAGGATCAGGATAAAAAGTGGAACCAGTCTGATGCAACAATTTCAGAGCATCATAGTAACAATTCTAGAGCATCGTAGCAACAATTCTAGAGCATTGTGGCAACAACTCTGGAATATTCCAGAGCATCTCAATAGGGTGCACTAGAATTGGGTTCGCCAAAAGATGAAGTCCTACAAAATGTAAAAAAAACTTTAGCCAAGTCCAAATGGTGGGATTGATAAAGAAATTGAAGAAAATGTTAGAAATATAATAATAATAATAATTATTTAGTTTTTATTATAATTTGTGTTATTTACTTGACAACTATATTGACCCTGCCACAATAGAGTTAATGTAGTTGATTTCTCCCTGCGTTTCTACCATTTTTGTAAACTTCTCTTTGTTAATGGGTTTATGGTAAATGCATAATTGATATCCATTAACCAAAAGATTTCAAGTGTCATCATCAATTGGTTTTAACTAGACCAAACTATTGGTGAATAGTTCAAAAATCTCATATGGTCCAAGCCAGTGTGTCATGAGTTTCCCTTGATGGTCCTTGTATTTGGAGTCGAACAACAATTCCCAATCCCCAGTATGGAATTCCTTTTCTTTGATATTTTTGGCATGCCAAACCTTACGTTGTTATTGGATCAATTCAGTTTGATGGATGACATCTAGATGGAGCTCGTCTAGCTTACTAAGCTGCAAGACTCTCAATTTTAGCTCGTTTAAGATCCATGCCCAATTCCATGGTCGTCCTAAGGGTTTGGAGCTTGAATTCAATGGGAAAGAGGGGCTTCCTCCCAAAGAATAACTCATATGGGCTATAGCCAGTGGTTGAATTCTAGGTCATGTTGTAGGCCCAGACAACTTCTAGTAGTTTCCTAGCCCAATCTTTCCTTCCCGAGGAAACCGTTTTTGTCAAAATATTTTCTAGTTCCCTATTAGTGACCTCAACTTTTCCATTTTCCTATGGGTGGTAGGGTGAGGACTTCTTGTGACTTACTTGGAAGTGATCTATGAATGCTAACATGACCTTATACATGAATTAGGGGCCTTGATTTGTAACAATTGTTCTTGGAGCCCTGAATCTTAGAAAGATTTTGTTATAAAGAAAGTCAGCTACCTGCTCTTCCCTAGCAACATGTAGTGCTTGCACTTCCTCCCACTTAGTCATGTAGTCGGTATAGACCAGAATATACTCTTTCCCTTGCGAAGGAGGATCTATGGGGCCGATGAAATCCAATCCCCATTTTTCAAATGGTTCGAGAACTACTTGAGGTTGTAGGGGCATTTCATTGGATGCAGTTGGTCTTCCTACCCTTTCACATTTATCACACTTAAAAATGTACTTCTTGATGTCCTTATGCATTGAAGGCCAATAGTATCCTGCTCCCATAATCTTATGAGTTGTCCTTTTAGCAGAATAATGCCCTCTAGAAGGGTCATCATGACAAGCCCTAAGGCTATTATAGGTCTCATCTTCCCTAACACACTATCTCAAAACCATATTTGGTCCACATCGAAACAAGATTCCATTATTCCATTTAAAAGGGGCACTCTCTCTTACGAGAAATTTCTTTTGTTTTGATGAAAAGTGAGGTGGTACTTATGTGGTGGCTAAGTAATTCACAATATCGACAAACCAAGGGGTTTTAGTAGAGATGGCAACCAAATTTTCATCTGGGAATTTGTCATGTATCAAAGCATAGTCACCATCATGTTTTATCCAAGATAAGAAGTTTATGACTATGTTAGACTTCCTTGGTTTGTCAACAATTGTCACATTGAACTCCTGAAGAAGGACTAACCACCTAATTATCCTTGTGTTTACCACTAGTTTATTCATGAGATACTTGATGGTTGCATGGTCTATGTGCACTATAACTTTGTATCCTATGATATAATGCCTAAATTTCTTGATGGCATGCACTATAGCCAAAAAATATTTCTTTTTCTGGTGTAATTCTTCTATGTTGGCGTCAATTTTTTGCTGATAAAATATATAGCATATTTCCCTCTGTTCTCATCTTCTTTCCCTAGAACCACTCCAATGGCATCATCAGATGCATTGGAATAAATCTGAAATGGTAGGTTCCAATCAAGTCCTCAAAGGATAGGGAAAAAGGTTGGTTTCTCTTTGATAATTTCAAATGAAGCTTGGTACTCAGGCATCCAAAGGAAGTCAACTTTTTTGTGGAGGAAAAACATCAGGGTTGTGATTTTGTGAAAGTTTTCTATGAATCTTTGGTAGTATCTTGCATGCCCTAAGAAACTCCTAACATCAGTTTGAGTCTTTAGAATCTCAAGTTGTTGTATTACTTCAATTTTCTTGGGATCAACCTTAATCCCTTCAGTTGAAATATGATGCCATAGCACTATTCCTTGTTCCACCATGATTAATCATTTCTCATGACTAAGGGACAATTGGTGATCCTCACATCATTTTAACACTTTGTGTAGATTTGTGAGGGCTTCATCAAAGGTTGAACCATATATAGTGAAGTTTTCCATATAAAATTCCACACTCATTTACCAGCTCAACAAATGTAGCCAAGATGGCCCTCTTAAATGTGGCAGGAGCATTACATAGCCCAAAGGAAGAAACCTATATGCAAATTTTCCCCAAGGGAAAGTAAATTTCATCTTATCCTGGTCCTCTATTGCTACCTGTATCTAGTTGTATCCACTAAATCCATCCAAGAATGAAAAATATTTTCTCCCAGCCAAGTTATCTAGCATTTGGTCAACAAATGGCAGGGGAAAATAATCTCTACCTATCACCTTGTTGAGCTCCCTATAATCTACACATAGTCTCCACTTCCCATTATTTTTTTGTACTACAACTAGGGGTGATACCCACTTGCTATTAGAAATTGGGTAAATGAATCCTAATTGCAAGATTTTCTCAATCTCAATTTTAATGATGCCTTTGAGGGTAGGATTGAGTCTCCGTTGTGGTTGGTGAATAGGTTGAACATCCTCAGTATAGATATGGTGTGTGCACACACTAGGGTGTATTCCACTCATGTATTTATAGTCCCAGGTGAATGCTTTAGACCTACTCACCAGGGTATCAAAGAGTCTTTGCTCTTTCATCTCAGTCAACCAACTATTGATTTTCAATGTTTTTCTTGGTAGCAACATAATAGTTTTGACTCTAATATAATTGGATGTGATAGTGTGAATGGGCCTTGCCAGTGTGTTAAGTGGATAACTTTGTGGAATATTTTTATAAATACAAGCAAATTTTGCAAAGAATGGCAAGCTTTTGGAACTAAGTTCATCAAAGGGAAAGGCAATCCAATAAACTTAGCAACATCAAATTCTTCTTGATCTCTGTTGATTGGGTGTCCTAGGATTTCTTCTACGTCTAACATCGCTTCACTATTGGAGTTTATTGCAATACTTTCCACATCATTTTCTAATTCATCCTCTAATTATTCACCGTGTTGTTTAATGACTACCATGGCCAATGAATCCAAATTTTCCTGTCTCGTAGGACTTTCTGGTTCATCAACCCATACTTTTCCATGTTTGGAAGGCTGAGCAAGAGGATACAAAAACAACTATTTTCTATTAGATCCATGGGAGATGGTCATTCCTCCCCCCCTGTAGTCAATTTTGGCTACAACCATAGCTAGCCATGGTCATCCCAAAATTATTGGATAACTATCTTTAGGCGTAAGGGATTCAATTATCTAGAAATCCACTGGATATTCCCATCCATCCACCTTGACAAGAACATTTTCAATGATGCCTTTGGGAATAGCTATGGATTTATTTTCCATTTGTAATACTATAGTTGTGGGACGTAGAACAGTAAGTCCTAATTTTCCCATCACATCAATAGTCATTACATTAATGGATGCTCCAAGGTCCACTAAAGTTTTGGGTATTGTTACCTCATTAAGTGTTATTGTTATGAGTGGACTCCCTGGGTCAACATATTTTAGAGCAGTGACTGTTCCAACTAACAAATCAGGTAGGTATCCATTGATGTGAATAGTGTTGATTTTCTTTGGCTTCCTCCCTTGGTTTTTGATGCACAGCTGTTTAATCAACTAGTTTAACTCAAGGATCTCTTTAATCACTTGTAACAAGGGAACTTCAATCTGCAATCATTTAATTTCCTGTATCAGCACAGTTTTCATATGTGAAGTTGTTTCTAGAGCATCTTTTGCAGAGATTGGTTTTAGTCACTCTGGAAAAGGGACTTTGGTTTTGTCTTTGGTCATGGGATTTTTCAAAAGTTCAGTTGGAAACTGACCCTCCCCCTCTTGAGGTAGGTCGAAAGCTCTTGCTGAAGATGGTGGGTTAGTTTCATGTTGTGTAGTGTCTAGGGTTTGTTATACAAGTATGAGTGTTGTTTTCATTTCCTCAATAGACTTCTAGACAGGTTCATCCATGATTTATTTGATAGTCGACTGCGAAAGTGTTTTACCAGACCTCAACTGTAGGTTTCCACAGTGTATTGTGTTGAGTCCAGTGACATTGTCATGTTCAGAACAATACACCAGAGTATTTGGATGATCATTCTTTGTATTAGCGACTGGTTACATTGGAAGTGGCAGTTGGTTAACTTGTTCAGTCTATTGAGTGTTCTGAGGAGGTGGCAAAAAATTTTGTTGTTGAGGAGGCACCCTTCTAGGACTAGGATAGAACTAATTTTGGGGTTGATTCCATTGAGGAATGGGATTTTGAGGGTACCACTATTGTTGAGATTGGTTGGGCCACTGAGGGTTACCCCAAGATTGGTTTTTCCATTCAGGTGGTCCCTAGAGATAGGCTCCCAAATTAGGGGGTATTGGAGGTGGTGCCTGTGGCAGGGGTGCTACCTATTAATTGTTGTTCCTATTTGGTTGGGGTCTCCAGTTAGGATTAGAATTCTGACCATAGGAAAAATTACCTCCAACCCTTTGATTTACAAAATTCACTTCTTCCTCGACAAGGGTTGTTCTTTTCTTGAAATTTTTTATTACATTCAGTAACTCACATTGATCGATGGGGTGATTTTTATCACACTTGACAAATGTCAATCTTGTCAACTTTTTCCAAAGGAAATTCTCTCAGCAAATGTTTGTTTCAGCACCTGGGGCAATAAATGGACAAGGTCTTCGGATTTCTAGTTTTAGCTCATATGCCATCCAGAGTAGTATTTAACTAGATGAGAATGTTAGTCTTGAAGTTAGCCAATTCCTCACAAAGTTTATTTATGTCATTAGAACCATGTAAGGGGGTGAACTTCCTAATACCTCCATGAGTACGAGAGAAGTTCCAACACAATTTCATTATTTCTTCCAATGTCAGTTGGAATACATCTGCTCTACCATTAAGTCTAGACTCCTCCGAGCTTCATCATCAAGAACTTTGAGAAATAAGGTCTTTAAAATATCAAGACTTATAACTTCTCCACCACAACGTTTGGAAAAGAAGATAAACCTATCAAGGTAGTCTTCTAAACTTTCATCCTCATTTTTCTTTATCTTGAAGAGTTCTTCTTTTTGATCACTAGCCCTACAGTAACTTTGGTACTTTTCCAAAAAAGTAGACTCCATTTCATCCCAAGAAGTTATCAATTGAGAAACTAATCTCATAAACCGATGCATGGTTGAGTCTTTTAGGGTGGAAGGGAAAAGCTTTAAATTTTGATTATCATTCTTGTAGTCATATGTTTGACACAAGACTTTGAACTCAAATAGAAATTGATCTAGCTCCTTGGTAGAAAACCCTGAAAGGTAGGAAGAAAAGTGGGTAAGATGTTTTTCATTGTCGTATCATCATCTACATCAATAAAAATAGGATAAGTGAATGTGCGGGGTGGTGGAGGGTTGTCATGATTGTTGGTGACATTTATTTGGTCACCCATGGTGTTGAAGAGGGTATGATTTTCGTCCCAAGTTTGCTCAGTGGAATGTAGTTCAAGAGTTTGTAATAGAATATGCTCCTCTTTGACTATAGGTTCTTTTTTCAGAGTATATGGGAAGGTCTCAGGTTGACCTTGTTCAGTCAATTCCTCCATAAGTTCTTAGTCTAAGTTAGCTTCTTCTCTACTTATTGTTGGTACATCAAATGGGGGGTTTTGGTATGAATCTCCCATGGGGGGCTCGTTTCCTGACCATGTAGAAAAGAATCCAAAGAACTATTCCTATACCTAAGAGAGGTATTCAAGATATCTTCTATTAACACTAGAAAAAGGGGTCCTCGACAATGGCGCCAAAAAGTGATACGCTGTCGTTAGGTCCTAACATTTTAGTGAATAAACACACCAATATATCGACCGACGTAGTGTCCAACGGATGTATGCAATAGAGGACATCTCAAATTCTCTCTTAAGAACTAACCAACTGAATAAAAGTTCTAATCTAAGGGGTCTCTAATCTTGAAATCAATAGATCATCTATCTAAGAAGCGGGAAAATAACTCAAATCATAAAACAAAAAACTAGGAATCTGAAAACCATCACCATTAAACTAGAAAGCATGAAAACAATTAGTCTAAAGAATGCGTAAATTGTTGAAGAAGTAAAGGATGTAAAGAAACTAGGAAATATTTATCTATTCTAGAAAATAACAAGCCAGCTACTAATCATAAAACCATTAATCAAAATCAACTGAAGAAAGGTGCTCTGGACATTCAAATGCTAAGCTCAGAAACTACGGACTTTGTTACAACCTGCAAGCTTGACATTAACAATATAACATCTACTCATGAAAAGGAAATGCGAATTAAACTATGATCCACTAAAAGAAAATGCATAAGAGGAAACATAATACTTATCTATCTATCTATCTATCTATCTCTAACCCTTGAGTGGCCAGCTAGTGGGTGCAACTACAACTACTTCAGTTCACATGCACTGGAAAAATATCTCTGCTACTTCATTCCATAGATGTATCCATATCACTCAAAAATTCAAGAAGTGGTAGGAAAACTCATATTCATATGGTAGCTTTTTACTCAAAGACAAATTGATAGCATAACGATAATCTTCTTCTCTTATTATTCATCATGTGTAACAGTTACATATTTATATGAAAAATGATTAACAAAAATCCTATTTTCTAGTCGATAGAGTCTTTTCCAATCAGAAGGACTTTAAAGCCCATGATATACAATATTAAAGATGCTCACATGAGCCATTAAATTTTTTGAAACTGAAAGATAATAAAATTATAAAAACTCGGCCAAAATGTGTGCTAGAATTTTGATGCCCACTCACTCATTTTCAAAAGTATGAAGATTCGCATTCATTCTCCCTTTTGACTAGAGTGATGGTTGGAAGTGGAATTGACCTATGAAATACTCAAGAATAAACCATTAAATCAACATAAGTTAGTTTAATTCGATCAACTCCAAGAAATAAAGTTTGTACGCCTATTCATAAAAAAGGAAAGCAATTATTTTTCCTAAAGGTAATCAATTGGCAGAGTAATTTGGGCTGAAAGGTTTATATTTGGAGATTGAGGACATTATATTGATGAGGTTATTTTTACCTCATCATAACTCCCACTAGATTACAAGTCTAGTTGGTTTCTTATGTCCACCATTATCATTCATGAAGGCCAATGGAAACTAATGAGGAAATCAGTTTCTCCCATGTAACTTCTTTTGTCAACATATCTCCAGGATTCTCATGTGTGTGAATTTTCATCACCTTCAATTGTCCATCCTCCAAAATTGACCAGATGAAGTGGTATTTGAGTTATATGTGCTTACTTTTTGAATGCAAAGCTGAATTCTTAGCAATATGAGTTGCACTCTGGCTATTAGTGTACAAAGGGCTATCTTCTTGTCATTGTCCCAATTCCTCCAAAAAGCATTGTAACCGAATCATTTTCTTTCTAGCTTCCATAGCAATAACAGAATCAGCCTCAGTGGTTGAAAGCACACTAACCTTTTACAACCTTGAAATCCAACTAACTATAGTACCTCCTACAGTAAAAACATACCCTGTAGTAGTCATCCTGCTATCAATATCACCTACCAAATAAGAGTCAACATATCCTTTTAGAGAATAATTTCACTAGTATAGAAACAACAATAAACTACTAAAAAAACTACTAAAAACTTCTTATAAATGATTGAACTTGGTCACATGACCATTAGTAGTTTATTTCCTGTCATTTATGATGTGACCAGATTGATGACTAAACCATTTTTAGTCATTTATTAGTCATTTTGATTGATTGATTTGGTAGTATATTTAGTCATTGATTGTTGTAATTTGGTCACTTATTTAGTCATTTTTTATTCACTAATATATTTAGTGATTGATTGTTGTAATCTGGTCACTTATTTAGTCAATTTTTTTCACTAATTTTTGTCAATTGGTAGTATATTTAGTCATATTTATTCATTGTTCACTGATTTCTATCAATTGGTAGTATATTTAGTCAATTTAATTATTAGTTGATATCAATTAGAAGTATATTTAGTCATTTTAATTGATTGATATTTGAGGATTTAAACATAAAACACAGAAATACACATCAATCATCAATTGCACACAATAAGACAACCATTGAGAAGGAAAAATTTTCTATCCATTGGTAGTGTATTTCGTTATTAATTTTAATCATCATTTTGATCAATTTGGTAGTATATTTAGTCATTTTTATTTCACAAGTCATATATTTAATCATTTTAATTCATTATTCACTGATTTTTGTCAATTGGTAGTATATTTAGTCATATTTATTCATTGTTCACTGATTTCTATCAATTGGTAGTATATTTAGTCAATTTAATTATTAGTTGATATCAATTAGAAGTATATTTAGTCATTTTAATTGATTGATATTTGAGGATTTAAACATAAAACATAGAAATACACATCAATCATCAATTGCACACAATAAGACAACCATTGAGAAGAAAAAATCAGTGAACTTTATTAATAAAATAAAGATGTTCTAGTTACAACTTAGAAATAGAGTATTACAATTTTCATTTTCAGTCACAAGACTAAAAATCTAAGTTACAATATTGCACAAAAATTATTGCAAGAAAGAAAATTCTCCAAATTTTTTTTTTTGAAATGATGGAAATGCATGCTTGGAGCCCTTCATTGAGAACACATGCCTCTTTCATCTCTTAAAACTTCTACAACATGGGAAATCTTCCTAGAGAAAGTTGTAACATGTAGAATCCAAGAAGGAGAGCGTTGATCGTGTCCCATATATGAAGCTCTCTCCTTCAATGCATTCAACAATAACCCAACTAGAATCTTTCCTCCTTTATATGCAACATGCCATATGATATGAGCAACAAGGTCTACCTTTTCCACCATGAATGAAGTTGTACCTCAATACAACCAACAAAATTAGTATTAGTCTCAATTCATAAAGAATAAAAGTGCATTGTATATTGCAAGTTTACAAAAGTAAGTCCAAACACAACAAAAAGATAAATCAATTAAAAAATTGTAGGAGACAAATCATATCCACAAACATGGGAGAGCTATGCAAAATTGGAGAAATTAGCTTGGAAAATGAAGGCAGTAGGGTATTTCCAGATTCAAGACTTTTACTTAATGCTATGGAATAGAAGAAAAAAGAATCATTTATCTACAACCATAGTGAAAAGTTAGCAATTGCATTTGGTTTGACGTTAAACATGGCCCCTGGTACAACTATTAGAGTTGTTAAGAACCTTCGAGTATGTTATGATTTTCACACTTCATCTAAATTCATCTCCAAGATTGTTGCAAGAGAAATTGTTCTGAGAGATGTGAAACATTTCCATCATTTTAAAGAGGGACAATGTTCTTGTAGAGAATATTGCTGATGCTAAATGAAACAATGTGAAAAATAGGCTTGTACTATAATAATGTGCACTACATCAAATATCTAATAATAATGAAGGGACATCCATCAAAGCATAATAGCAGGGAATTTTTTTCCATATGTTGTAGTTACAAGTGCCTTGCTAGACATACATGAAAATGTGGAAGCATAGACAAGGCAAGTGAATTGTTTCAAAAAATGCCTCAAAGAAATGTGATAACATGGAATGTCATGATTGAAGGATATGTTCAAAATGTTTTTTTTTTAAATTCCTTAGAAAATTTTAAGAAAATGCACCCAGTGGGTGTAAATCCCAAATCCTCAACCTTTGAAAACATCCTCCCTACCTGTGTGTGAATTGGACCTTTGGATGAGGATATGAACATCCATCAAAAGAATATTTGGAAGTGGTTTTTTTATCAGATATTGTAGTTGCAAGTTGCACTTTGGATCATCAAATCCTTCACAAAACCTTCTACACAACCACCACAACTACACATGAGTGTTGTTGGGCCTTTGTGATGATGTGCGGAAAGCTCCCTGCAACACCGTGAAGGCCCAACAATAGCCATACGGTGTTGTGGTGGTTGTGTAGAAGGTTTTGTGAAGGCTTTGGTGGTCCGAAGCAAAACTTGCAACTAAAATATTTGATAAAAATTCACTTCCAAATATGCTTATTCCTTAATGAGAAATAATCACTCATATAACTGGTTAGTTGGAAGAAAACTAAGAGATAGCATGAGTGCTTAGTTAGCAATAACAAATATTGAAAGAACCTTCCTTGAATGCTAGTTCTGGATTTTGTGTTGCAAGAAGTTGGATTCTATGGATATCAAATCTCAAAATTATGCTCTCAAATTGTGCCTTGTGACATTGAATGTGCTACATCATGTTACACATTCAAGTAGAGTAGATGACAATTTTTCCATTATCAAATGAGGGGATCCTTCTCATCAGTGGATAAGCTATTGTAAATATCCCACAAATACTGATACGAGCTCTTGAGAAGTGACCTAGGAAGAATGAGAGCAAGGTTTTTTTCCTTTCAAGGTTCTTGTTGTGTGAATATTATCATAAATGTGTATTTTGAAACTGCAACAAAAAAGATGTATATATAATCATAAAGATTCCAATGTGTATTTTGAAGCAACTTATGGTATTTTGCATAGGTGCAGACATTCTTTGTAAGGATTTGTATTGGGTGGGCACAAATTTTTCATGACATACCTTCTTCCTAATTGTGGAAAACCATTAGAAAGACACATTTGGGCTGCAAAATATAGGGCACATATACTCTCGACCATTGCTTCTTTGGGTGGTATTGAATTAGGTAGATATTGTGGAATAGAGTAAATTATACGCTATCTTATGTACTGGGGAAACTTGTGTCAAGATCTGAGCAAATAAATTATATTTTTACCATTAAAACATTATACCTTCCATTCTCAATGTATCTACTATCATACCTCTCACTAACACTGTTGTTTTATTGACATCGTTATCCTACCATCTCTACAAAAGAGCTCCATTTAAAGGCATCTTGACTACATATTATGCACAACAAAACTCTATAAGTGCATCGAGAAGTTTGCAAGAAAAAATATGAATTCACTGAAACATTACTATCTAAGCAACATAATATCTTCAAATGAAGGAGCACTATAATTGTGACTGAGAAAACACTGTGTAGGAATTGTTAGCATTGAGAAATGAAGAAGATAACACATTGAATTAGGTGACTAAGATCACTAAAAGGAATATCATTCTTAAAGAGTTGCAAACTGTGAATTTTCCTCTATCCTATAGGACTAAGAAAGGAAGAACACTATCAAAAATTGATTGAATCATAACAAATAGTCCAAAAACAATGAAAGTTAATTTCAAATGGTGACAAAGATTTTTCCTCTAAGTCATTTACACATGGTGATTGAGAACACAATGAGTAAGAAATAAAAGAGCATTGGATCATAGCACTGCAAAATGGTCATGAGTTATGCAATGAATTTCATTATTCTTTTGATTACAAATGAGATCAATATAATAACCAACATATTGATGTGCACAGAGAGTGTTCATGGAGTGCAAACTTCCTTACAAAGAAATTACCACAACAGAGTTTGAGGTGAATGGCACTTGCTATTTTATGTTGATATGGATATGTTCTAACCTATAGTTAATTGTTGTAGCATACCAGATAGGCTAAATAGTTGTTCATATACCATTGTTTCAAATTCAAAATTGTTGGTTGTTTCACAATTGTTTTCTTCATTTATTTGATCTATGAAAACCTATTGTAATATAGAAGATGCTCTCAAAATCACAGTAAAATCCTTTATTCTAGGAAGACTGTTTAGAATCTTCCGATTATAACAATGAACAAAAGCATCAATCATTAACTTGAACTTTGCAAGAGTTCCATCAAATTCTACCTTTCCACTCTCTTTTCCCTTTTGAATTTTATTCCCAATTTCATCCATGTAGAACTTCCTCAAAATGTTGATCCTGCAGTTAGCCATAACTTTACTAGGTGTTGAGGATAGCTTCGAGTTTTTACCCAAGCAACAATTGAAAAAATTTGGCCTTACCAGATACAATGTGTTGAAAAGATTTTTGAAGTTATTCTAGAAAAGAGTTCCTGAGAGTATAATGCGCAGTTTTGAATTAACCTTTTTGCATGAATTCCATATCTTTGATCGACTATTTTGAGCTTGATGACCTTCATCAAGAACAAGTAGATTTGTGCTTTCTAAAAGCATTTTTTCAAATATGTTTAGCCTCTTCATGAAGGCTCACATTTGTCTCACAAGTGGGTGGCATAGAAGAAACAATGTGCTTTTTTTTTGCTACAATCTTTTTGTATTCCTAACTTGTGAGAGAAATGTGAGCCTTCCTAAAGAGGCTAAGCATATTGGAAAATTTCTTTTAGAGAGCCCAGGTCTACTCATTCTTTATGAAGTTCATGAAGCTCAAAATAGCTGATCAAAGATATGGAATTCATGCAAAAAGGTTAATTTAAAATTACACATTATACTTTAAGGAACTCTTTTCCATAATAACTTCAAAGAGATTTTCAACACATTGTATCTGGTAAGGCCAAATTTTGTCAATTGCTGCTTGGGTAAAAACTTAAAGCTATCCTTGACACCTAATAAAGTTATCGCCAACAATAAGATCTACAGGTTGAGGAAGTTCTACATGGATGAAATTGGGAATAAAATTCATAATGGAAAAGAGAGTGGAAAAGTAGAATTTGATTAAACTCTTGCAAAGTTCAAGTTAATGACCGATGCTTTTGTTCATTGTTATAATGGGAAGATTTTGAACAGTCTTCCCAGAATAAAGTATTTTACTATGATTTTGAGAGCATCTTCTATATTATAGTAGGTTGTCTTAGATAAAATAAATGAAGCAAACAATTGTGAAAGAACCAACAATTTTGAATTTGAAAAAATGGTGTCTTATGTATAGATCCCCTTATGATTTGCTCCTAGAATAAGGTATAACAATTTTCAATTAGAAACAATGGTATATGAACAAATATTTAGCCTATCTATTATGCTACAACAATTAACTACAGGTTAGAATATATCCATATCAACATAAAATAGCAAGTTCAATTGATAGTACTTGAGCTTCCGGTGTTTCTAGACGGAACCTATAGTGGAAAAGTGTAGTCTCCATCTGAAGGAACCATCTTCAAAGATCTTTCCTAAAATGAGGGTTGAAAACATTAGAAGAAAATAAATACCATTATTCTAAAGTAATAATTTGTATCAAACCAAATGTTTGAAGGTATAATTAAAAAGAAAAATCCTTACAATTGGACCTCAAATTGGACCAAGCATATTTATGATTTTATATTTAGAATGTAGGAACTTTCTCTGTTAGAGCTTCAGGACCTCAAATTGGATCTCCAATCGAACCAACAGATTTATGATTTTATCTTAAGAATGTAGGAACTTCCTCTGTTGGAGCTTCACAACCCCAAATTGGATCTAAAATTAGACCAAAATATTTACGATTTTCTCTATCCACCGATGATTGTATTCCTACACTCAGGTTCTGTTCTGAGCACAAACACCTGTAAGTGTTTTAGAGTGGCTGAAAGTACTCTCCAACATGGTTATGTCACTGATAGCAATCCAAGTTTATCTGAACCATCCAACCCAAATGTTGCATCACAATCTATTCTTCCTCCACATAAAAATGCTACATATTAACCCCTTCTAAATAAAACATTTAATCATCATAAAACCATAATTAATAAATCATTTTAGTTTCAGAAAGAATCTAATTCCATTTAATATCAAAACAAAAGTTGTATAAATCATAAAAAATCCATGAAGCCTCCTAAATGTAGCTTAAAGAAAGTTTACAGGATGGGCTTCAACATAATAAACTTTCTACTACAAATCTCAATGAATGTATTATAAATAGAAAAAAAATTCTTCACACTCAAAGTAATGCAGTCAAACATTTATTCCAAAAGTATGTTAGCAGGAGTTAACTAAAAACATAATGATTTTTTTCTTGGTTTCTCTTAACAATATGCCATGTGGAAATGGGATAATCACTAAGAAACCCTAACAATAAAAAATGAAGTAAAGGTTCAAGAAAGCAAATTCCAATGTACTATTTTGTAATAGTGACGAAGGAACTTATATGAGCATGACCTACATACAAATCCTTGCCATTGAATTGCCATCCATCCAAAGATAAAAGAAGCAATGTAAGGATTTGAGAAATATAAGTCCAAAGGATTATGTTGTAATGGTAATGGAATCACCATAAGATCACAACCGAGGAACAAATTCTTGTGACTGTAATTATGTGATCCATAACTCTATTGGTCATGTGGCACAGTTGTGCTATAAAAAATATAGGATGCATTCATGTTTGACCCAAGTTTAATGTGGCTATGTTGTGATAGAAATGGAGGCACTCATATGAGCACAATTCATGTACAAATTAATCATTGTCATCACAATTAGGTGTCAATCATCATTAGGTGCATTCAGATTGACTCAAGTTTAATGGGTTACAATGTAATAATAGCATGATCCAAAAGTGATTACCTCTTGCTACAATAAAGATACTATAACTCTAGTTGATATACAAAGTGGTTGTTTTATATCAATTATGTAGTGCATTGAAGCATAACCCATGTTTAGTGGGCTATTCTAAAGAGTGATCAAGATTTTATAAACCTTATGAATGTTACTTAAAAGGACTATACAAGGGAATTGATCATATAGATATGATAAGGTTTTTTTAATGCTAAAAGACAATGAATACTTACAATGAGTCTAGTGATGAATGAGGACAAGAAGTTTGCATATGATTCATCACCATGATAGTGTCAAATGCAAGCTACATGGACAACTCTTAGCTATACCTTGGATTATGAGAGGTTCATGAAGACATGAAAGTAGAGTTTTGAAGAGGATAGTGCTCTATTAAATATAGTCATGTTACAAATGGAAAATTCTTTCACCATGAAGGTCTCCTTGAGCATTCAATAATGGTAGACCTATTAATAAAGGGAAATGATTTGTGTATAAACATTTATTAAAAGGTAGATTGCAGAAAATTTAAAAGTTGGTTATAAGACATAAAAGATCATATTCGTTGTCAATGGCTATAAGGGTCAATCCATATGCAAAAGATACTCTCTATGACTAATAAATAGGAAAAGTACCATGAAGCTAAGGGAAATCAAGAAGTAGAGACAATTACTATAATCAATGGTTAGTGACAAAATTTTATGAGGATAGTTAGCTCATACATGATAGTAAATATGACCTTGGCCATAGTTGAAGCTAGCATAAGTGGATATCAAGTAATTGCATTGAGATTGAACTCATTGAAATAGGATAGTCATGGTTATCAATATTTATAAGACATGAAAGGACAGAGAATAATTATCTTGAAGACTTTTAAACTGTCATGTTTAGATATGCATGACAGTCATGAAAGATCAATCATGAAGGATTCATTGGACAATTATAGCCACATGATAACGACTGATAAGGGAGATCTAAAAAACTTGTTTATTTAAGTAGAAAAGGATGGATAAAAAGAAAGAGAAGCTATTCTCATGATAATTTAGATAAAGAAAACATGAAAAGATAGGTTACTTTTGAATACCCACATCAAACCCTAATGAGATTTATCTTGAGCATTTTTTTTCAAATGAATATATTTGAGGACAAAACCTCATAGATTGTTAGTAACTAGAGGAAAAAACCCTTACTAGTTTGTAAATGGAAGAGTAGGAAAACCTATTAGCCAAAGAAGTAGTTCTCACCCATAGGTCGTGCCTAAATTTTAATGGCAGTTGACATTGGTGATATCAAGATAGTAAAACATACATATTTTCATTTATTTGTCATTATTTTCCTTACAAAGACATAGATATTGCCATTCATAACCAGAATAACTCCTCATAACCAATAAAACCCATTGACACTTCAACAATGAGACTAATGTCATATCTTAAACATATTGTGGCCTATGATCTTCTCAAAATATCTGCATTGTGATATGAAATTATAACCTATGAAAGTGGTTGTTTTCCTAATAAGAGATTTGGCATCCTAGTTTGGGCTTATGACAGGAATAATGTTGGAAACTTGCAGCCAATTAAAGACAACTTCCACATAACCCAAAAGAGAGATCTATGCAACTAAGTATTTAGAATCCACATGAAAGAGAATAGACAACATACCCATGAAAATATGACACAAGATATACCCTGGGAAAACCATCAAGAGGAAAAAGCCTAGCCTCCAAAAGCATCCATCTCTCATGTATTATTCAACAATAAAGAATACAATACATCTTTAGAGTCTCCATGAACACCATTGAAGGAAAAAGTTCTCTCCAAGCAATCCATGTGAACAAGCATGCAACCACACATCCTGTGCCATGCTTCAAACCCTCAAAAATGCTAACCAGAGCTAACCTGCCAATTTACCAACCTTAAACAACTACCTTTGTGGTTGCTTTTATAGAAGCAAGTTCTCACAAAACCACCAAGTGGTATTACACAAAACTATGTGACTAAAACCATGAGATTACAAAACCATGTCCCCTTATTTAATATTGGGTATTTTATTTACTATTTTTCCCCAATATTAAATAATTACATTTTTACAACCTAACTTATGTCCCAATGTTACATGCAACATTAAGTGGCCTCAAGAATAATTAAATTAAATACATTATTGCAAGGTGTACAACACACCTTTTCCTAACAAATAAAGACTTCATGAGGAGACAAGCAAGCTCTTTCCCAAAAGTTCAAATAAAACTAAAAACCCTAATGGCATAGAGTATACCTAGAAAGATGTGAGGATGAAGGCTTCTAGGAAAACCATGAATATTACTCAACATGGGAATGATCCATCCTCAAACCTTGGACAATCTCCTCATGCATGCAACATGTCTTCAAACCCCTGTGAATCTCTACAGTGTAGATGAATTCAAATCCAACAAAGAAATGTTTCTTCATATCAAACTCAACATGAATTTATCCCAAGATAGATGTTGGTGCAACCAACTACTGGTTCTACACCATGCCCTTGAAAAATATTTGGAATTCTTCCAACCAACAAACTAAAAAACCCCTAACATTCATCTTATTACATGGCTCAATAGACACAATGAATGAAAATTCTCTTTTTCATTATTTGACACCCAAAAAAACTTAGTCAAAAATCTCTTTTTCATTGTTTGGCACCCAAAAAAAACTTAGTCTTTCTCTAATATCTCCTTTTTTACCTGATGATCAAATTAGTCATTATAGCTTTGTTGCAAAAATTGACTAGAATTTAATCATTTTTAGTTATTGTAACTAAAATTTTTAGTCATGTAGTCATTTATTTACCAAATTATACTAGTGTTTGTTCCTCCAAAACATAGTTTCTTTGAAGTAGTACCTCTTAAATATTGGAGAATCCATTTTACTACATTCCAATGTTTCATTCCTAGATTGCTAATATACCTACTCACAACTCCCACTACATGTGTAATATCTGGCCTTGTGCATACCATTGCATACATCAACCTTCCAACTACTGATGCATATGGTATCTTATACATTTTGTCTTCCTCTTCTTGTTTCTTTGGACACATCTCCTTAGTCAACTTAAAATGACTAGGCAAAGGTGTACTAACCACTTTTGCATTCTCCATGTTAAACCTTTTCAACACCTTCTCTACATGCTCACTTTGAGAAAAAAATATTTTTTTGTTTGCCCTATCCCATGTGATCCTCATACCAAAGATTTTTTTGTTGCACCCAAATCCTTCATAGTAAATGAATTTGCTAATTTTTTCTTAAGTTTATTAAAATATTGCATGTTACACCTGACAACAAGCACGCCATCAACATAAAACAATAGGATAATATAGTTGTCATTACCCAATTTCTTAAAATAAATACAATAATTATAATGACATCTTTTGTAACCTTGTTCAACGATAAAACTATCAAATTTCAAATACCATTGTTGAGGTTCTTTCTTCAAGCCATACAAACTCTTCTTTAACCTGCACAAAAATTCATCCTTACCCTTGAGCTCATATCCCTATGGTTGCTGCATGTATATTTCCTCTTCCAAATCTCCATGGAGATTCATATCTAGCTATTCAAGATGCAAGTCTTCTATAGCCACAAGACTTAGAATAGTTCTAATAGAAGCCATCTTTACAAGTGGAGAAAATATTTCATCAAAATCGATACCTTTTTTCTATGCAAAACCTTTTACCATGAGTCTGGCCTTATATATTTTCTTTCCTCCATCTTCTTTCTTCAACCTGTAAACCCATTTATTTGGCAATGCTCTTTTACTCATAGGTAATTGGACTAAGTCCCAAGTATGATTCTGTAGTAAGAAATCCATTTCCTTTTTCATTCCTAGCTCCCACTACTTTTTGTTATCTACATGCACTGCTTATTCATAACCTTCAGGTTCACTATAATTAGTTAATAATATAGAATATAATGATGAAGAAAATATTTCTGGAGGTCTAGTTATCCTTGTAGAACATGAGTTTGTGGGATAATTTGTTGCTATGCATCAAGTACTATAGACATTTTATTTTATGGAATCTCATCCAATACCACATATTCCTTTTTGGCCTATTCATGCTTCTTTTCCTATAGTTGATCCTTATGCATGACCTTCTCATTGAATATAACATCTCTGCTCCTAATGATTTTATGATTTCCATAATCCCATAACCGATAACCAAATTCATATACTCTGTATCCAATGAAGGTACATTTTTTAGACTTAGCCTCAAGCTCGGTTCTATTTTCAATATCAACATGGACAAAATCTTCACAACCAAAGGTTTTCAAAACTGAATATTTTACGTTTTTACCTATCCATAACTCCTATATAATGCCACCATCCAAAGGATTTGAAGGTCCTTTATTTATTAAATAAATAACAGTATGTACAACATCTACCCAAAAGTGTAAGGGTAGTCCAACATGCAATCTCATTCTCCTTGCATGTTCCATAATGGTCCTATTCATCCTCTCAAACACACCATTTTCTTGTGGGGTTCTAGGAACCATTTTTTTCCTATGGATCCCATTGTATGAACAATAATTTTCAAATTCTCTTCTGCAATACTCACCTCCATTATCAAATTTGAGACACTTCAACTTTTTTCCTATCTCATTCTCAACCTTGAAGCTTTCCACTTTTTAAAAGTTTCAAATACTTCTAATTTTTGTTTCAGGAAATAAAGTTTTCCTAGTTTCATCATCAATAAAAGTAACATAATAGCAAGAGCCACCAAAAGAAGATACTTGAGTTGGTCCTCATTATTGGGAATCAAGGTGTCTCAACCTTGGCAATTTCTAACTTATTTATTATTATTTTACATTTTCCCAAGGATAATATCATTTTTTTTATTAAATAGTTGTGCTCCATCAAAAGGGGTGTAAGATTTTGAGTTGGAACTTTTTCCACATGTCAGTGTCTTTAAAAAAAAGTTATTAGTTGTCAAAAGATGCCCACTTAGTGGTATAACATGGAAAGCCTATTTTTAAGGATGTTAAGATGGATTCTATGATAGCTATAAGGGCTAAAAGTGAGGGATATTATTTTGGATGTGAGAATCATTTATGACACGCGTAAGATAATATTCACATAGCTATTGATGGCTTATGACACACATAAGAGGATCTCCTATTTTATAGGGATTCTTATGACATCTTGTAAGAAGGTGTAATGTCATGTAAGAGACCATGTTTAGCATGTAAGGGGTCGAATGCTTTTTAACCATGGTATTTTTGAACCTTGTTTTGACACATTGTAATGTTTTATGGTGGTATTTTGATCCCCCATGAGTCTATATATTGAGGGGTTGAGTTGGAGACACTATGAGAGGTTTTACAGGTACACATATGTTGGCAGATTGAAGAGGAGTTAGAGTGATTTTATTATGAAACACTGTTGTTGTTAATACAACTATTCATCTCTTCTTTGGTGGAGTTCTTTCCTGAAAGGGTTTCTCCACATAAACACTATGTTATGTGTTGTACTTTCCGTCTTTGCAAAAAAAAATTTACTGTTGTTTAAATTTCCATATGGTTTACATGGCATAATTTGGTTTATAGTAATTTGTTAAAGCTTCCATTATTACTATTTCTCTACCATTTTTCTAACATTTGGTATTAGACCCTGACTAGTTTTGTGTTTTGGGTGGTAGAACAAAGGTTTTTTGAGTTTTAATGGGAGTCTTGTTGAGCTATTTTTTTCAATATTTTGTGTTTAACCATGGTTGCAACTTCTTACTAGATATGGATATTAAAAAATTTAACAAGTTTGGTTTTGAGTTGTGGAAGTTGAAAATGGAGGATCTCCTTGAAGAACGAGATCAATGGGTTTTTGTGACAAACATAGTCAAACCTAACAAAATGAGTGATGAATATTGGGAGAAGGTTAATAGAAAGGCATGAGGCACTATCAAGTTGTGTCTTTTTGATTCCATTCTCTTAAATGTGTCATTGAAAAAGACTGCATACACTTTAGTGAACCAGATAGTTGAAATATATCAAGTGAAAAGTCTGGTAAATAAACTCTACTTGAAGTGAAAGTTATTTTCTCTTAAGATGAAGGAAGGTGAATCTATATTCGAGCATTTAAATTCTTTCAATTTGGTTTTGAGTCAATTAGCCTCTATTGATGTCAAAGTTGAATAAGAAGATAAATTTATTATGATTCTCTATTCTTTACCTATATCTTAGGATAATTTCGTACTTGCTGTCACTGCTAACATGGAAGATCCAAAGATGTATGGTCTTGTAGCAACTTTGTTGTCATAGGAAATGAGGAAGAATGCAATGGAAAATACAGGTGATGCTCTTAATGTAAGGAGAATGCATAAAGAAAGAAGGTCTAAAGGAGATAAGAATGGGCCTAAGGACAAGTCTAAGGGTAGATCTAAAACTCCCAGAAAGAAGAACAAAGTGAAGTGTTGGAACTATGGGAAAAGAGGACATGTGAAGAAGGAATGCAAAAATATGAAGAAACAAGTTGATTCCTCCATAGAGAAATCCTTGAACTCGGGTGATGAAGCTTTGATTTCTTGTCTTCAAGTTACAACTAATGAAAATTGGTTAATTGATTTAGGATGCTCGTTTCATATGACTCCTCACAAGGAGTGGTTTACCACATATGAGAAATATGATGGAGATGAAATCTACCTCAGTGATAACTCATTATACCCAATTGTCAGAAGGGGTAAGGTTAAGTTGTGTTTTAGTGATGGGAGGATTGAAACCCTTCTTGGTGTTTTGCATGTTCCTAGATTAGCTAGAAATCTGATTTCAATTTTGAAGTTGAATGATCTAGGAATAAGTGTAACTTTTGATAAGCATGGTTGCAGATTGGTAAGAGGGAATTTGGTGATAGCGAAAGCGACAAGGATGGAAGTCACTACTTTTGTAAACTCTACATATGTAACTAAAAATTATGAAAAATACTTGTATGTTGTGGCATTGCAAATTTGGTCAGATAAGTGAGACTGCTTTAAAGTCTATTTTAAATAAAAATTTGTTAGATGGTTTATCCTATTCTAATGAGAGTTTTGATTTCTATGAACACTGTGTGTTTGGTAATCATAACAAAAAATCATTTTCTTTTGGAATTACAAAATCTAAAGTTAAATTAGAATTAATTCATGCACATGTGTTTAGTCCTATGGATGTTGAATCAATTGGAAAATCTAGATATTTTGTCTCCTTTATCGATGATGTTACAAGGTTTACTTGCATATATTTTATGTGACATAAATTTAAAATTTTCAATAATTTAAGGAATTTAAAGCCTTAGTTGAAAAGCAATCAGACTATAAAATTAAGGTATTAAGGTCTAATAATGGAGGGGAATAATGTTCTAAGGAATTTGATGAATTTTGTAAGAATGCAGGAATTGTTAGTGTGTTAATGCTTAATTGTTAATCTAAATGAAAACATAAAACACTAAATGAAACATTAATCTAAAGAAATTGAAAACAAATTAACAAACAAAATCTTCAAAACCGTCCCATTTTCCTCTATCTACAGTGATTCTTTTGAAGCTTTTGCTCTCAGATTGTGTAAGCTAGGCTTCCTTCAAATGGCAACTTGTAGAACGAGTATGCAAAGGAGAATGCTTTACTATTCTATATGTTGGTAGAAATGAGATTGATGATACGGATATGGACAGGGGCTGTGAATTATGCACAGGGGCTGTGAGTGAGATGTATCATGATTCTATTGCTACTATGCTATGATTCTATGCTATTGCTATGAAAATACTCTATGAATGCTATGGATGCTATGCAATTTTCCTATAGTTTACTTGCTTAAAATTCTATATGATTTGGAGCTCCCGGCAGCTGTATTTATAGATTTTTTGCAGGCTTCATCCCGGCTGGCAAGAATCTACGGCTGTGAATTGTCTGGTATGTTTGAATGGTGAGAGATTGAGAGGTTGAGAAGAAAATGGGGGAGGTTGAGAGGTTGGAGAGAATGGAAGCTTGTCTTCAACCCACGGGAACAAGCCTGCTCAGGAACAGAGAAATTTAATTTTCTGTTTTGGCAGTTTGTTTCCCGGGAGTTGAAGATAAATCCCAAATTAAATAAATATTTAAATTTATTTAATTTCCTTTATTGCTTTTTGATATTTGATATTTGATTTTTTTGAAAACTATAGAAGAATTAATTTAATATTTTGGTAATACACATTTAATCACGAATGACTTTAGGAAGATTTTGAAATATTTAGAAGAATTTAATCTAAATATTTTCAAATATTTAACTATAAATAGATATAAAGAATTTAGAAACGATTTTAAGAACTGTTACTGAATTAGAGGAAACAATTAAATATTTTGGAATATTTAATTATAAAAAATGATATTAAGAAGAAGAATAATATTTCATTTTGAAGGTATATTCAAACTAAGATTATATGATAATTAATATAAATAAATTGTAACATTTATTTAATTAATTAAGAAATGAATATGAAAAGGTGATTAAATATTTAATCGAAATGAAATCATGAACAATATAAATAAATTATTTAAATTTATTTATACGTAGATAGAATCAAAATATTTTAATTAAATATTAAAAATATTTAATTAATTACTAGACTATTGTGATGTGACTATTTTTAAATGTATACATTTTGCCCATCTTTGAAGTGATGTGTTTTACGCTTTGCTTCAAAGAATTTTGAAATTTTCCCCATATGTTGAATTTTCCCCAAATGTTGATTGTCGAATATATGATAAGTATATGCCCCCTCGAACGATGAATCAATTTGAAATTTTTTTTAGATTTTGTGGAATTTTTATGATTTTTTTTGATTTGAAGATGTCGATTCATCGTCAAAATAAATACCGATGTAAAGAAACCCAATCTCAAGAAATATTAAATGAAAAATTACGAAGAAATTGCCCCTAGGATGTGAAAATATGATAAAAATGCCCCAATTTTACCATTATATAGGTTAAAAATGTCATTTTCAATTTTAACCTAGTAAAATTTGCAAATTTTGAGCTCTGAGTGGATAATCATGGCACTTCCAGTTCACCTGCACCATTTCGAGCGTATCTAACGTCATCAGCGGCCGGCGCACTACGGACCTCCGGTATGTGTCTCGTAACTGCTTGTTTGTCGAAAATTTCATTTTGCGCACGTTTTTAATGTTTTAATTCAAAAACATTGAGTTTTAGCGCTCTTAAAGTTTTTCGTAGTGCACTCAACAATTTTCGTAGCGCATACAATATTGTAGCGCCCTTAAGGCGTATCGTAGCGCACTTGAAATTTTCCACAGCGCATAATTTTCCATAGCGCCCGTGATATATTTCATAGCACTTTTGATTATTTCCATAGCGCATATAATATCGTAGCGCAACTAAGATGTATTGCAGCGCTCTTAACCAATATTGTAGCGCAAACTTTTCCATAGCGCCCGTGATATAAATCATAGCGCCATTAATTGATTCTGTAGCGCAAAATTTTATTTAGCGCTGACAAAGATTTTTGTAGCGCATACAACTAGTTCTGTAGCGCTTTTTGTTCCACATGATAAATTTGTTTCCCAAATTGTTGGAGAATAAATAGTAGTTGATAAATTTGCTTTTAAAGTTGTTAAAAACAAATAGTATTGATAAGTTTTCTTCTAAAGTTGTTAGAAAGAAACTTGATGTTGATTATTTGCGTTCCATGATGATGGAAAACAAATAATTTGATTGATTCATTTTGAATTGATATGTTAAAATGATTTGATATTGATGTTGTTTTGATGATGCATGTGAACAGGAGAGACTAGGTGTCTTGCAGATACGAGAGGCTTTTCCGAGTACATGGTCATTGATTCCACATTTGTTACAGTCTGATAGAGATGTGATTGACGCTTGTGGTTTGACTGCATTACTTGATATGCCCGAGGTTCGCCTCAATAGGGCTCTATTGACAGCACTTGCAGAGAGGTGGCATAGCGATACCAACACCTTTCATTTACTGACCGGCGAGATTACAGTGACTCCCGAGGATGTATATCGCATCCTACGGATCCCAGTGATGGGAGAGGTAGTTGTGTTTGACAGACGAGAGGCTGGAGGTACTCTTGCTTTGAGACGGATATTCAGAGATGATCAGATAGCTGGGTACTACATCCCATGGAGTGAGATTACAGATTCCTACCCACCACTACCAGCTGTGCTTGCAGGTTTCATTGGAGGTGTGTTGTGCCCCGACCATAGGTCGAAGGGGTTCGTGATCGGATGGGGTCATGTCCTAGAGAGCATGGTGATGCAGGGCACACGATATGCATGGGGTACCTGTATGCTAGCCCACCTATATGACGAGTTACATCACATTGTCTATGGTAGAGGCCGGAGTTTTGC
>VDFB02000017.1:227415756-227476054 GCA_007258455.2 Sequoia sempervirens | reverse complement strand
TTGCGGAAACGCCAAAGTAGTTCGCCAAAGGCCTACTTTTTGGAAAATCGTCTTTTCAAGAGCTTTCCAAAAAGGTATTATTATTGAAGATCCAACGGTCGGATTAAAAGTTATGGCTGCCGGAAGTTGGTGCATATTTTAGAAATGTGCTAATTTTCAACTGCGAATTTAAACTTGAATTTCAAATTGTAATTTTGGCGCCAAACCGTCAAAAATCTTATCTCGAAGGTTGTTTTTGGTTCCAAACCAAAATGGGTCTATTTAGGGGCTTGTTTCTGATTTTTGGGTAACTTTTTGGGAAAAGAAGTTCGCATGCTGTGAAAGGGGATCTCGGTAATTTTCTGTAAGTTAGTAATTTGCATGTAATACAGAGCTTGGGGATTTGAGATCCTCTGCATGTAAGAAGTTCAATATTTATGAATAAAATATTATTCTCTATTTTGTGAGTGTATTTCTGTGTCTCAGGTTTGCTCCCTCATCATTTAGTGTCTTCCTCACAGATTCCATCATCATCAACTCCTCTTCCATGATCTCAGACCCACGTAACCAATATTTTGGATCTATATCATGTTGAGATCATCTTGATCTTCTTGTAGGAAGACCAGGTTTTGCAAAACATTTAAAATGAAAAGTTATTATTTATTTCATGCAATAATTTATTTTTCTATTATATATCTAATATTACAACATATGAGACGAAACCATGATCATATTACATCATATAAAAGTGCACATACCATAATAAAATTTCAAAAAAGTTATAGCTAATATTGGTGAGTCAGGAGAAACTTCAACTTAAAAAAAAAAAAAGCCAATTAGGCTGGCAGACTTATGGATCAAGCCAACATTTGGTGGAAGAGGAAGAAAGATGACTGGAACTTTGGAGGCCCACCATAATGGATTTCTGTATTCAACTGTGAGAGCAGAAGAGAGAGTTGATATCATGTATCAAAACATTAAGCATTCATTCTTCTAGCTAGTGGAGAAGGAGATGATTACTTTACTTCATTTTCATTTGCATAACCATATCACGACGTGGGAACCAAGAAGACCAAGGATGTTTAGTTTTATGTGGAGGTAATGGATGTGGTCCAAACTTTAGGAGGGGAAAGAAGTTCAATGTATGATCTTGATGAAATTGAGGAAGAACAACAAGAGAGGGACAAGAAAAATAAAATCAATATAGAGTTTCAAGGATTTGTCAAGTGAGTAAGAGATCTATGGGAGTAGCCTCATCTAAAAAAATTTGAACTAGAGTTTGATATACCATTTAGAGAGCTTGGTTTCTTTTGTGGATTTTCTCAAAGCCTTTTGGTTTTGTATTGTTCCTATGGTAAAATGTTTGGTAGAGTTGGTTGAATTAACTTTCTTAGTAATCACTATTAGTGAGATTGAGATTGTTAACCTTGAGAGAGTAGGACTTGGGAAAAAGGAATTTGATATGGCTATTTTTTTCAAAGACTTCAAGTGGGATGTACCCCGCATTGATGCCATTCCTCAATCTTCGCTTGATGGCATTAAGGAATGGCTGGACTCAATGGATATAAAGTATTATGAAAGTATAATGAACTTGAACTGGTGGCCAATTTTGAAGAGCATTAATGAAGGATCTAGATGTATTGAAGATGGTGGCTATGGATAGTGCGATTCTAATTTTGATAATTCAGAAGAGTCAAATCAAGGATATGAACCCTCTGATGTAGAAGAGGAATCAGAATCAGATTTCATGTAGCCACCATCAAGAGTGTTACATGCCAACAAGATGGAGGTAATTCTTATATAAAGATAATTTTTAATGTTGTAGGTACCGACTTTAATGCCAACTACTCTAATGGCAACATTGAAATTCCCTAGTAGTATTTATGATAAGGAATTTTCCTTTAGATGCAAGGATTCAAAGCACATCAACCATGTGATACAAATGATTAAATCCCAGAGACGATTTGTAACAATGAAAGATTCTGAAAAGGAAGAGAGAGCTACATTGGTGACTCAGGAGAAACTTCAACTATCAAAAACAAAGCCAATTAGGCTGACAAATGTGTTGATCAGGCCAACATTTGGTGGAAGAGGACGAAAGATGACCTGGAAACTGGAGGCTCATCATAATGGATTTTAGTATTCAACCATGAGAGCAAAGGCACGAGCAGAGTTGATATCATGTATCAAAAAACATTAAGCATGCATTCTTCCAACCAAGGGAGAAGGAGAGATGACATTTGCTTCCATTTTCATTTCAATAACCATATCATGGCATGGGGAACCAAGCAGCGACCAAGGATGTCCAGTTTTATGTGGAGGTAATGGATGTGGTCCAAAATTTAGGAGGGGAGATCCTGATGTCTGCCAAGAGGCATAAAGTTAGATGAATTAAGTTCACCTACATGTCTGCCAAAGTTTACTTCCAATTTTTATGACTGTTTTTCTTGATTGTCAGAGTTTACTTACAAATTTGAAATTTCTTTCTGGTCATTTTGATGAGGATATATTAAGCCAATGTGTAATCACCTTTTGTTTGTATCACAAGCATCTGTGCATTGCAATGATTTTGATTATCAATGGTCTACAACTATGCCATCTCACTTATTGGATCTTCTATTTCAATGTTTTCTATGACCTTCTCTGTTTGAGGTAGCACCTGACAATCCTACCTCCTTTCCTTAGCTGAGAAGTGGATTTGAATTTGGAAATATTGCACTTTAAAACCAGCTATGGTTTAAGGAGAGCTATTCTAGCTTTGTTGTTGACACCCTCAATCTTCAACAAGGACTTAGATGCATGGACTAAAATGCAAGTTTTAAAACTTAGATTTGAATGTGCATAATTTGATTGATTATGGTTTTCATAGGCAGTTGTCTTTACATGACTATTCTGGATTGTCAATACGTGTAATAGTGACTACATCCTCATCAAGTTTGGCTACTTGTATTCAAAATGCCTTGGTATTTGGACTCGATACAAAGTTGTGCATTGTTATTCCATATTTGTAACATGTAGGACATTTAAGGGGCACAACATATAGAAATTCAATATTGTCATCCAAGGAAAACTTACAGATGGTGTATCAAGAACAACATAAAATAATTTTATTAGGGTAACGCTTTCTTCCCCCACACTGTTGATATTTTCCCCAAAACATGTTTTTTTTTATTATTTCAATGTATCTCAAAATTCAATGTATTGATTAACATTTGTTACACATTTTAGATGTTTATGCAAATGATGCATATATGTTAACTTGATTAGTGTCATTACTTTGGTAGTTTGACTTCTATGACAACCAACCATTAGGCCATTGTGTGCGGGAGCACGTTTGTGTTTTTAGTTAGCTTTTCTGGATAGCTCTATTGGGTGTTGAGGACATTCCATTTATCTTTTGAATGTTAAGAAGTCATAGTTTCAAGAAAATTTCAAGAGAGTAAGATAGCTATGGGAGTAGCCTGATCTAAAATATTTTGAACTAGAGTTTGATATACCATTTAGAGAGCTTGGTTTTCATGGAGTTCCTTTCAAAGCCTCTGCTTTTATTGTTCCTGTATGGTAAACTGTTTGGTAGAGTTGGTGGAATTACCTTTCTTAGTAATCGCTATTAGTGAGATTGAGAATTGTTAACCTTGACAGAGTAGGACTTGGGAAAAAGGCATTTGATATGGCTATTGTTTTCAAAGACTTTAAGTGGGATGTACTCAGCATGTATGCCATTCCTCAATCTTCGCTTGATGGCATCAAGGAATGGCTGAGCTCCATGGATATAACGTATTATGAAAGCAGAATGAACTTGAACTGGTGGCCAATTTTGAAGACTATTATTGATAATCTAGATAAATTTATTGAAGATGGTGGTTGGGAATTTTTGAATATGGAAGCTAGTGATTCCAATTTTGCTAATTTAGAAGAGTCAAATCAAGGATACAAACCCTCTGATGTAGAAGAGGAATTAGAATCAGATGAGGAAGGTTTAAAAGATGAATCTCTTGTGGAGTTGGAGAAGGATGATGAAGAAGAAGATTATGAAGAGGAGGAAGGTAAAACATGGGATGCATTAGAAGCCAAAGCCAAAAATGTAGATAAGGAAAAAGGAGACGAGTCTGATAGTGAAGAGGAAAGGTGACAATGAAAGGTAAAAGCTACAGGGAAGTCTTAAGCACCTGATATTAGAGATTCAAGAGGAATGCCTACCAAGAGGCATAAAGTCAGATGAATTGAGTTCATCTATATCCTTCTACTATTTATTCATGCACATAAACAATCATCTTGTAATAAATAAGATTTGAGCTCTATTTACTCATCCTACACATCAATAAATGAATCAACACAAAAGAGATGA
This sequence comes from Sequoia sempervirens, assembly GCA_007258455.2. Taxonomy (NCBI): domain Eukaryota; kingdom Viridiplantae; phylum Streptophyta; class Pinopsida; order Cupressales; family Cupressaceae; genus Sequoia; species Sequoia sempervirens. The sequence continues at coordinate 227,471,727 of VDFB02000017.1, read as the reverse complement.
AAATTGACATGTTAACACAACAATATCCAACTAAGTTACCGAAACTCAACTATTGATACCTCGTCCTCCATCCAGATTACAAAATCGTTCCACTTTTTGTTTTGTAACATATTCTTTTCAAATTGCTTTGGATGGCGGCCATATTTCTCCTCCTGTCAAAACATGGCACATGGACTAGTTAAACTAATTAATATGCAATCATTTACTTTTTCCAAGGAAATAAAAAAATATCATTTAACATATTAAATATACTTACAAATGTACATATCAAGGCTTGTAAACTTTTTTGGACACTGCGATGCGTGGCACGAAGTTTCTCAAGCCTAGCCTTGGAGGCCTTGTCTTGAAAGATATACTAATTCAATTTAACTAGATGCACAAATAAAATTTAAATATCGTTAGGCCCATTAAGGGGCTTGGTTGGGTTAATCCGATTAATTCATCTTCAGAGTTGGAAAAATGGGAGAAACCAATGGAAGGATGGTGGAAGGTAAAATTTGATGGGGCATCAAAAGGTAATCCGGGTCCATCAGGGGTTGGTAGGATTGTTCGAGATTGGGATGGGAATGTGTTGGCTATTGGGGCAATGAGACTAAAGGAAGGATCCAATAATGGGGCTGAAGTAGCAACAAATTTAATGGCAATTAAGTTAGTCAGGAAGTTAGGGGCCACAAGGATTCATGTGGAGGGTGATTCCTTGATAATCATCCAAGCAATAATAAAAGGAGGAATTAATGCTTGGAATTTGCAGGGTGTGATTAGGAAAGTTATTGAAGAATTAGCTCTTTTTGAGGATTATAAGATTAGTCATGTTAGGAGAATAGGGAATATGGAAGTAGATACCCTCTTGAAATGGGATTTAATGTTTGCAAAGGAGGATGAATTTATAATTGAGGATTTTAGAGGAGTTTCTTTGGAGTAATTTTTGTCTATTGCATTTAATGCAAGGTGGTGTTAGTAAGTAGAGGAATGCTTTTCAAAATTCTTGAAGGACATGAAGCATTGATGAAGGTTTTGCTGCTGGCACTAGGCGTATGTTTGACATTAATGGTGATGGCCAACAATTTGCTATGTAATGAAGTTTTTCCTTGCATTTCCTTCGATGCTTCTTGGTTTGTGGGAGTAAGGAGAGTGTTAGGATGGAAGTGTGAAGTATTCTGGTGGCTAACATACCAGAGAAGAAATGGAGGCCAACTTCACTATGAAAGTGAGTAGGAAATTGTATCCTTTTGTTGGCAAAGTGATGGTGAAGAGACTACATGGCTTGTTTCTGTACAAGGATGTGAAGGTGGTGCAATCTGTACAAATAATTCTAGGTAATGGCTTCGAAGATTTGAAGCACATAAATCAGACTAATATGGATATATACTCTCTAATCATGGTGTGGGGACTGGACTTAGGAGAGTCAGTGGAGGTTGTAAGGAAAGTGATGAAAGCGTTGGTGCATAGGGATTTCTTGGTGAACACAGAGAGTATCCTAGAATGGGCTATACTAGGACAAGGCTTTAATGAGAGTGAAGGCATGGAAGGTTTGGACCTAGAAGTAGCAGAGATAAATCACCCTTTCTTTAGGTGGCCAGAAGGAAGAACCAAAGCCATGTGGAGAGAGGGTGTAGAACGGGGGTGGAAAGCTTTGAAACTGTGTCGAATTAATAGAGACTGAGGAGATAATAGCGAGACTCAAAGCCATCGCCAGAGAGGAGCTGTGTGAGAAGAAGGGTTTGTGTCTAACAAAGAAGGTGAAGCCACTTGCGAAATTGTGCCCATTGCATCTAGGTAGCGCTTCTGGAACTTCCACAAAAACTCAATGCTCTTTTTTTGCACAGTTTACTGTGTTTAAGCTAGATGTTGATGTATAAGCTTAAGGGGTTAAGCCCTATTTTTGGTTTCAATACTGTAAATAGCTGGGGTTTGGGTAGTAGTTGGTTGGATAGTTTTCAGGTGGTTGTGGTAGGGCTTTTACCGTAGGTTTTTATTCTGATTTAACATACATGATGTGATGGTGCTAGAAGAAATTTTTATTTAGAGCTTTGTATATTTTGATTTATCTTAAATAAAATAAAAATACTATCACCAATAAAATAAAAATTTAAATATTGTTTAATAAATTTGATATAATCTTATGAGAAAATTCAAATACTTGAATACTCTCCTCACCGGACTTCCTTTGTGCATCTTGGCTTCGTGCTATAATATTTTGAGCTAAAGCTCAAATGGGTAGGGTAAAATTTTTTGTTGGTTTCTCAAAGATTTTACAATTTATAATGATGGGACAATTTAGAGGTTTCTTGGACAGGTTAGGAAATGAACCAATGAACAATCACAAATTCAAATACAATACAAAGAGCAGTAAACAATCAAGAATTCAACCAAGAAAAAAAATTGTAACCTTACCTATGGTGTCACAGACTAAATCAAATTTCTCATCAGTTGCTAGTAGCACCCTGCTCTCTTCCTTCATATGATGTTTTTCCCTTTTTTGTCATCTAGTTTCTTCCTTCACATGGGAAATTTTTAATTTTTTAATTTTGTTTCAGTAGTTGACACTTTAGTCAGCGTTAGTTAACGCCAACTTTAGTGCCGAATTTTGGCCGTTAATGTAATCAATTTGAGGCACCTAATGTAGCACCAAGTGTGCCTAATTGAGCACCTATCAAAATATTTTCATTGTTGTGCATCACAAGATCCAGAGTGTTGGAAATAACTCCAACTCTTGACTTTTTTTTGTGACCACCGTTGTCCCATGGCTCCTTCATCAGCTTGGTGCGGTAGAGCGGTTTTTACTGTGGTCCCACAAGGTGCTTCATCCTTCTCGGCGGTAGTGCGGTGAAAGCTTCTGTGGAAAAATGCGAGTCTTCCTTTTGTTCTTGGCAGTGTTACGATGACTCCCACAAATCTTCTACCATTGGCATGTGGTAGTGTGGTGACCACCGCTGTCTCGCAACTCCTTCATCAGCTTAGTTGGTAGAATGGTTTTTACCGTGGTCCTGCAAGTTGCTTCTTCCTTGTTGGTGGTAGTGCGGTGAAATCTTCTATGGAAACATTTTTATTCACAGAGGAGGCCATGGAGAGAGGAAGTGGATGCCATAGAAATACTAAATCGCTGAGAGGAAAGTGGGTGGAAATAGATGAGACAACATTGATTAAGCACTAAATTTATTTTGATATTTTGTTGTGTGAGAAAAAATTACTAATGACCTTTTCATAAATGTGTTTGATAACATATCATGCCATTGAAAATTAGGGGGGATTCCTGTCTTACAGTTGACTTAAGGAATGCCATAAGTCGATTGTCAGCATTTACACTAAGTGTGGCGTGTCGCAATCACGGTAACTAATGTTTAAAAACATCATTAATGTAACTTTAAATTGAAGAAAATTTGAAATAAACTTGGCTATAAAATAAAAATTCTTCAAGAACGTTCCGTCTTTCTCTATCTCCAGAGATTGGTTTGAAGCTTTCTGGCTCTCAGATTGTGTGAGCTTCTCCAAATGACTGCTGCAGAACGAGTATGCAAAGGAAAACTATCCTAAATGATGGTGAAGATGGACAGGGGCTGTAATTATGTACAGGGGCTGTAGATGAGATGAGTCATGATTCTATTGCTATGATTGCTATACTATTGCTATGATAATACTCTATGAATGCTAATGCTGCTTGTAATTTGGCTATAGTTTTCTTGCTTCCAATTCTATATCTTTTGGAGCTCCCGGCAGCTGTATTTATAGATTTTTGCAGGCTCAATCCCGGCTGGCAAGAATCTACGGCTGTGAATTGTCTGGTATGTTTGAATGGTGAGAGATTGAGAAGTTGAGAAGAAAAGGGAGGAGGTTGAGAGGTTGGAGAGAAGAATGGAAGCTTGTCTTCAACCCACGGGAACAAGCTTGCACAGGAACAGAGAAATTTAATTTTCTGTTTTGGCAGTTTGTTTCCCGGGAGTTGAAGATAAATCCCAAATTAAATAAATATTTAAATTTATTTAATTTCCTTTATTGCTTTTTGATATTTGATTTTTGATTTTTTGAAAACTATAGAAGAATTAATTAAACATTTTGGTAATATTTAATCATGATGACTTTAGAAGATTTTTGAAATATTTAGAAGAATTTAATTAAATATTTTTGGAAATATTTAATTATGAATAGATTTTTGAATTGATTTAGAGGAATTTTGAAATGATTTAAAAATGAATATTAGATTAGAAGAAATAATCAAATATTTTGGAATATTTAATTATAAATGATATTTAGAAGAATTATAATATTTTAATCTTTATTTGAATAAAATATTCAAACTAAGATTATATGATAATTAATATAAATAAATTGTAACATTTATTTAATTAATTAAGGTGTCGAAATCATGAACAATATAAATAATTTATTTAAATTTATTTATATCGTAGATAGACCAAGATATCTTAAATAAAATATTAAAAGCATTTAAATTTACCACTGCATTAAACGGATATGACCATATTTCTATACATTTTGGCCCCTCTTGAAGGTGATGTGCTCACCATTACTTCAAAGAATTTTGGAATTTGGCCCCAAATATTGATTTTGATTTATTGATACAGATATATGCCCCCGCCAATCCATGCACCATGCCGAAATTCAATTTTTTAGATTTCTGTGAATTTTTTCAATTTTTTTGATTTTGAAGATGTCGCATCCATCTGCTTAAAAATAATGATGTGAAGAACTGACCCAAGAAATATTAAATGAAAATTTGATGAATAAACGCCCTATGTAAAAATATGATAAAATGCCCCAATTTTTCCATTATATAGGTTTAAAATGTTATTTTCCATGTCATTTTCAATTTTAACCTAGTAAAATTTGCAAATTTTGAGCTCTGGGTTGACAATCATGGCACTTCCAGTTCACCTGCACCGTTTCGAGCGTATCCGACGTCATCAGCGGCCGGCGCACTACGGACCTCCGGTATGTGTCTCGTAATTGCTTGTCTGTCGAAAATTTCATTTTGCGCACGTTTTTTAATGTTTTAATTCAAAAACATTGAGTTTTAGCGCTCTTAAAGTTTTTCGTAGCGCACTCAACAATTTTCGTAGCGCATACAATATTGTAGCGCCCTTAAGGCGTATCGTAGCGCATTTGAAATTTTCCACAGCGCATAATTTTCCATAGCGCCCGTGATATATTTCATAGCGCTTTTGATTATTTCCATAGCGCATATGATATCGTAGCGCAACTAAGATGTATTGCAGCGCTCTTAACCAATATTGTAGCGCAAACTTTTCCATAGCGCCCGTGATATAAATCATAGCGCCATTAATTGATTCTGTAGCACAAAATTTTATTTAGCGCTGATAAATATTTTTGTAGCGCATACAACTAGTTCTGTAGCGCTTTTTGTTCCACATGATAAATTTGTTTCCCAAATTGTTGGAGAACAAATAGTAGTTGATAAATTTGCTTTTAAAGTTGTTAAAAACAAATAGTATAGATAAGTTTTCTTCTAAAGTTGTTAGAAAGAAACTTGATGTTGATGTTGATGTTGATGTTGATTGATTCATTTTGAATTGATATGTTAAAATGATTTGATATTGATGTTGTTTTGATGATGTATGTGAACAGGAGAGACTAGGTGTCTTGCAGATACGAGAGGCTTTTCCGAGTACATGGTCATTGATTCCACATTTGTTACAGTCTGATAGAGATGTGATTGACACTTGTGGTTTGACTGCATTACTTGATATGCCCGAGGTTCGCCTCAATAGGGCTCTATTGACAGCACTTGTAGAGAGGTGGCATAGCGATACTAACACCTTTCATTTACCGACCGGCGAGATTACAGTGACTCCCGAGGATGTATATCGCATCCTACGGATCCCAGTGATGGGAGAGGTAGTTGTGTTTGACAGACGAGAGGCTGGAGGTACTCTTGCTTTGAGACGGATATTCAGAGATGATCAGATAGCTGGGTACTACATCCCATGGAGTGAGATTACAGATTCCTACCCACCACTACCAGCTGTGCTTGCAGGTTTCATTGGAGGTGTGTTGTGCCCCGACCATAGGTCGAAGGGGTTCGCGATCGGATGGGGTCGTGTCTTAGAGAGCATGGTGATGCAGGGCACACGATATGCATGGGGTACCTGTATGCTAGCCCACTTATATGACGAGCTACATCACATTGTATATGGTAGAGGCCGGAGTTTTGCTGTCGGATGCTCATTATTACAGATATGGGCATGGGAGCATTTTGCAGTATTACGTCCATTGACTCGAGGAGAGCGACCAGCTGGTCGAGCATACAGATGGAGATATTCACATATTATTGCTCAGCCTAGACTGGGCAAACTAGTGTATTGGCAGCGGCTTTAGATAGTTTGGATACAGTATGCTGGAGGCCATATTTGGATTGTGAGCCATGGCCAGAGGATGCGAGGGAGATGCCTTTTGTATGCACTTCCAGATTTTTGATTGGACGGACCACATGGATTTTGGAGAGATTTCTTGCTGGACGTGTATTGTGACAGTTTGGTCAGACTCAGGGTATGCCTGTTGGTTCAGCTATTTATGCACGGCGACAGGCAGAGCTTGCAGTGTGGGGCCCACGGATCTCTTATGATGCAGCTGTTGCAGAGTTTATCAGTTTAGGTGCACAGATGTGGGACTACCAGGCGGATGTTCTGGATGCAGGGGCGACACATGAGTATGTTCAGTATGTTCTACAGCATCCTCCTCCACGCATGTTTGATCCTGATGAGGCCGTTGCTCCTGTCATTGGACAGAGACGTCGACAGAGAGATTCAGAGTCAGGTGATGATGATTCAGAGGACAGTGAGGACGAGGAGGGTAGCGGAGATGATGACTCAGATGGAGATGATGGTGGTGATGGTAGGGGTGGCAGGAGAGACGGCAGGAGAGGTGGCAGGAGAGGTGGCAGAGGAGGTAGTGCAGGCAGAGGTGGACCACGGATGAGGCATACTGACCCATCTCCGTCAGTGGATCCGATAGTAGCGAGTCAGATATCCTCTCTGTAGAGCACAGTACAGAGCTTGCAGGCTCAGCTATCACAGGCACAGGCCTTGATTTCACAGTTGCAGGGTCAGGTGACTTCGATCACTGCCGAGAGAGATGCGGCTAGACAGCGGGGTGAGCAGGCCATTGCCTTAGCAGATAGCCTACAGAGAGTGGCAGGTAGCACTTTGCCAGGGGATATGATGAGAGAGGTTACGAGGGCTACTCGAGAGGCAGAGTTTTATCGTACCAGATATCATGATGCAGTCCCAGCTGAGCAGAGAGATAGCTATACTCAGTCACGATCTACTCATGGTCACTCTCGTACTACCAGCAGGGGTGTGACACAGCCATTACCTCCTAGAGGGCCACCGGGGTCAGGCGGAGCAGGTCCATCAGGGGCAGGTGGTACAGGTCCTAGGCCAGCTCCATCACAGGATAGCTCTGCCTAGTGCATTGTATATGATGATATTCTATTGAGACATTTTGTATACACCGTGAGATGATCACATTTTTGATGATATTATATCATTTGTAATTTGACATCCTTGTACATTTTGACATTCATTTTTGAGATATGCAGAGATGATTTTACATGATATATGATGTGTATGTATATGAGGGTTTCATGATGGTATGAGATAAATGAATGTATGATGTTTATGATAGATGATGCAATAATTTATGAAATGATGTTTATGAAAAATGAATGAATGTATGATGTTTATGATAAATGATGCAATAATTTATGAAATGATGTTTATGAAAAATGAATGAATATATGATGTTTTGATAAATGATACAATAATTTATGAAATGATGTTTATGAAAAATGAATGAATGTATGATGTTTTGTGAATGTCAAAATATACTCAGTCATATTTGAAAAGATATAGATCTTTGATTCTTTGCCAGCTTTTGGGAATCTATAAATTCAAAATGCAAATTCTAACATGAATGCAATCTATACTAACCATGCAAGACATTCATACAATATTGCCATTTGGAGAGCTTATACATGCTTTTTGTATCATCATAGAGCTTTGAAATGTTGAAAGTTAATACAAGCATCAAAGGGTATGTTAGCACCAATGATGACCTGAGTATTGCTTTCATGATTTTTAATATAGCAAGTTAATACAAGCATCTAGGTATAATTGAACCAAGATGACCTGAGTATTGCTTGCATAAACAGACAAGAGTTAACCCTTTTCCCATGCAAATTCCGAAATGTCATCCATGATCTATAGTAGAGCATGTCTCGCGACCAAATTGCATAGTACTAATGATTTCCTCACAAACAGAAGACAAAAAAAATCATACTCCTTCCTTGCTTTTCTAGTTCAGTACATCATCGAATTACTCCAGAGATATGATAGAAAATTAAACAATCATTCAAATTCTGTTTAAGGCATTTCAAACATTTATTCAGATTAAGATCATCCAACTTGGTTATCATCATTGATATTCTCACTTCGATAGTTGTTTGGATCATGTTATTGGCATAAACATGTTTGTGATTGAGTTGATTTGACAATGTTCGTTTTGTTTTGTCAAACTGTTACTTGTCTGCTTGTGATATTTTGAAAGCTCGTTGCCCCTCTCTTGTGTTTTTCTGCGTTTTGGTCCCAATGTAAATACAACCTAAAGATAAAAGATATGTACAAATTTCATCAAGCCATGATGAAACCTAAAGATTCCCACTACATGATATGGATAATGAAAGATATTTACAGATGATAGACGTGGATGAATGATGCCTAAAGTGAAAATAAGACATAAACTAATAAATGGAGGAGCCCATTTCGATCACAAGTAGCGCTTGTTTGCCAAGTTTTCACCACTTGTTTTTATTGCACTTTTGCAAGATTTTTCTGATTTTTTTGATTTTTTCAGGACTTTTTATGATTTTTTTGATTTTTTCAGGACTTTTTATGATTTTTTTGATTTTTTCAGGACTTTTTATGATTTTTTTTTATTTTTTCAGAACTTTTTATGATTTTTTTGATGATTTTTTCAGGACTTTTTAGACATAAAACTTCTTAAGGTGAATACTATTGGTTGGCTCTTCAAACAGGTCCCCCTCTGATGTGGATAATTGATATGCTCCAGAACCATATGCTGCTATAATAACAAATGGACCAAGCCAATTAGGTTCAAATTTGCCTTTCTTTTCTCTATCTTGCTGATTACGTGGATTTTCCTTCAAAACTAAGTCACCCACTTGAAATGCCCGTGGTTTAACTCTATGATTATAACTACGAGATATGACTTGTTGATAACCTTTCAAGTGATCAGCTGCATGTTGGCGTCTTTCATCTAACAGTTCGAGTTCTTGAAGGCGAGAAACTCGGTAGTCTTCATCACTTATCAATCCCTTAAGTGAAACCCTAAGCGAAGGTATTTCAACTTCCAATGGTAAGATTGCTTCTGCTCCATAGACTAAAGCATATGGTGTAGCTCCTGTTGGTGTGCGAATACTAGTTCTATATGCCCACAAAGCTGGGTTGAGTTGAACATGCCAATCACGTCCAGCATCATTTACTGTCTTCTTTAATATCTTTAAAATGGTCTTGTTAGAAGCTTCTGCTTGACCATTACCCTGTGGATAATAAGGTGTGGAGTACCTGTGTTGGATATGAAATCTTTCACAAATTTCATCAACATCCCGATTCTTAAAAGGTCTTCCATTATCAGTAACAATAGAATTAGGAATTCCATATCTACAAATAATGTAATTCAGGATAAATGAAGATATTTGTTTACCAGTCACTGTTGTTAGAGGAACAGCTTCAATCCATTTTGTAAAATACTCAGTAGCTGTGATGATAAACTTATGACCATTTGACGATGAAGGATGTATTTTACCAACAAGATCCAATCCCCACTGAGAAAAAGGCCATGTTGAAATAAAAGGCTGCAATTCCTGTGCAGGTGCATGAATAAGATTCCCATGAATCTGGCATTTAGAACATTTCTTAACAAAAGTAAAAGAATCTTGCTCCATTGTAGGCCAATAGTATCCCATTCTGACAAGTTTCTTTGCTAATGTCAAACCACTTGAGTGAGTTCCACAAATACCACTGTGAACCTCTTGTAAGGCTTTTTCAGATTCGTCACTTTCAAGACATCTAAGGAGTGTACCATCAAGACCACGTCTATAAAGGATATTGGCAATTAAGGTATAACGGGATGATTGGCGAATGAAATTCCATTTTTGGTTTCGTGATAAATCTAAAGGAAAGATGTTATCTTTCAAATAGGTATATGTTTTGCCATATAAGGGTGAATCTGAACCAGTCAAATGACATATAACTTGGTTTTCAGGATTATCATATGCAGGAGAAAACAATTGTTCCACCAAGAATTCATACTTAGTTTGATCTTCTGATATTTGTAATAAAGAAGCAATGGTAGCCATTGCATCTGCAGCTTTATTGTCAATTCTTGATATTTGTGAAAACTTAATTGACACAAAATATTTCTTATAATCATCCACCATGTGTTTGTATGGTAGCAACTTATCATCTTTGGTTTGATAGTCATCATTAATTTGATTAATGATAAGTTGTGAATCACCATAAACTTCCAGCTCTGTAATCTGCCATTCCAAAGCTATCTTTAATCCTATGAGTAATGCCTCATATTCTACTATGTTATTTGTGCAAGGAAACATCAATCGATATGATTGTGAGATGGTATGTCCTTCAGGTGTAACAAAAAGAATCCCTGCCCCCGAGCCATATTGTGTATATGATCCATCAAAGTATAATGCCCACGGTCTCTGAATTGTTGCTAAAAAGACATCTGCATCAGGAAACTCAATATGCATTGGATTGTCTTCTTGTAGAGGAGCTTCAGCTAACTGATCTGCAATGACTTGTCCTTTAATCGCTTTTCGGTCTACATAGTGAATATCAAACTCACTTAATATCATTACCCATTTTGCAAGTCTTCCTGTTAAAGTAGCTTTGCTTAATAGGTACTTCAATGGATCTATCTTTGTTATCAGCCTAACTGTATGAGTTAACATATAATGTCGCCACTTTTGAGAAGCAAACACTACTGCAAGACAGGCTTTTTCAATGAAACTGTAGTTTAACTCATTTCTTGTTAAGGTTCTACTGATATAATATATAGCCTTTCACCTGTAATCTTTCAGCAGCGGCAATGCTCCTCAAAGATACTTTTGTTGCCGAAATTAATATGAGTATAAGCGCCTCCTCGAATAACAGCGGAATTAGAACCGTGGATGTAAGATTACTTGATCCGATTGAATGCCGCTTCACATTTGTCATCCTATTTAAATGGAACATTTTATGCAATAAATGGAACAAGTAAGCTTTTGTCTCCGCCAGCTTGAGCTATAAACCTTCCGGGATGGATCAGAATCTTCCTTGGCAAGGATCTTTAATTGGATCATATTGCTGTGGGAGCAACCACAGGCTTGTAATTTTCTGATCAACTCTATAATTCCTTTTCTGAAACAATGTACCCTAGGAGTTTTCCAGCTGTAACACCGAAGACACACTTCTTTGGATTCAGTCGAACATTGAATTTTTCCATTCTGACAAAGATTTTTGACAAGATTTCTAGGTGTTCATCTCGTGTATGAGATTTAGCAAGTAAATCGCCAACATAATCTTCCATGAATGTATGCATCATATCATGAAAAATAGTTGTCATTGCTCTTTGATAAGTAGCTCCAGCATTCTTTAACCCGAATGGCATGACATTCCAGCAATAAGTACCCCAAGGACATGTAAACGCTATTTTATCTTGATCTTCTGGTGCAATTTTTATCTGGTTGTATCCTGAGAATCCATCCATTAATGAATACATTGCATGTCCAACAGTTAAGTCAACAATCAAATCTATGTTAGGTAAAGGAAAATCATCTTTAGGGCATGCTTTATTTAAATCCCTGAAATCTGTACAAACTCTGATCCTTCCATCTGGCTTTGAAACAGGTACAATCTTTGAAATCCATTCTGCATAGTCAATAGTTCGAATGAATCCAACATCTAAAAGCTTCTTTAATTCTTCCTTGACCAATAATGCAACATGTGGATGCATCTTTCTGAGCTTTTGCTTTACAGGTTTTATCCCAGGGTTGATAGATAAATGATGCATTATCAGATTAGGATCTAACCCTGGCATATCAGCATATGACCAAGCAAAATTAATTTGATTATCCTTCAAGAATTGCATGAATTTCTGGACTTCTTCAACTGTTAATGATGCTGCAATTTGCAAAACTTTTGGCTGCTCTGTTGTACTTATGTTGATTGATTCTGTTGGTTCAATCAAAATAGAAGATCTTTCATGATAATACTTGGGAAGAGTGTCAAGTTTCGCATCCTTCAATGCCTCAGAAAGGTTTTCACTGTCAGATTCGCTCTTTATTTTTCTTTTGTTTTGATCTATCACTGCCTTTTTTCGGTTTTCACCAATAGATCCATCTTTTATTTCATTTATTTTGCAGCTAAGAGACTTGACACTCTCCTTGTCAAAATCATGAGTATAAGATTCTTGAATGAAACAATTGTTTTCTTCATTTGAGGAACAAAGGAAAGTTATAACATCTTCATCATTACTGAATGTAGGAATGTGGATAGGTGCGTCAATATCCCAATCTATAAGTTCTGGATAAACTAAAGGCATAGGATCATTAGGTTGGGTAAGGTCTTGAATTGTCAAAGTCATGATGTGGTTGTCATCCTCATGGTAGACAAGGTCTATGATGGTATTCTCCTGTTGATTATCCATCTCGTTAGAATCTGATTCTTCCTCACTTGAGTCATGATCGCTTTGTAAAACATAATCGAGTGAAGGCCTTGACCCTTCTCCTTGTATAAGAACAGGTGCATATTTGTGTATAATATCAACTTGTTTATCCTTCCAGAATTCATCATTATAAATGGTGTCCCATTCATATTCATTAGAATCAGTATCTGAACTATTTTGCAATTGGAAAACTGATTCATGAGATTTATCTGACACGGATTCTCCTTTATGAACTAATGATGTCTGCTGTGAAGTAAGTTCTTCTTTATCTTTACCATATCCAAGTCCTGTTTTATCACTTGAATGCTTTGAAATAGGCTGAATTGGTTCCACAATTCCTTCTCTTCGTTTCCCTATAGGACCATTTCCTTCATAACCCATCTTTTGCATGATAGTGTACCCTTTACCATATTGTTCTTTAGGTAACTTAATGTGCAAGAGAGATTCATCTTCATCTTTGTATAGCCAATTTAGGATGTCCCTATCTTCAGCTTCTTCTTCAGTGGTATTAGCTCTAATGAATTTTCCATCAAACTTTGTGATTGGCACAGAAGTTTGAGATGTAGAAGCAGTTGCAGTCTTTTGATTTGATAAAGTTGGTAATCCATGTGATCTTGGAGAAGGAGGTAAAGTAGAAAGAGATAGTGAATATTCACCTACCCCTTTGTCTTTAAATTTCAGCTTAGTATCAAGATTCTTTGTTAATTCTTGCAATTGGACTTGTAGATTGGAAGAAGAAACAACAAGAGCTTCTCTATTGTGTGGCACAAAGACATCTTGACTCACCCTAAGATTGGAACAAGTTTGGGTACTATTGTAATCAGCTTGTATAGTTATTTCTTGTCCATCATATGGAAACTTAATACATTGATGATATGTTGATGGTACGGCTTGCATATCATGGATCCACGGATGACCCAAAAGTATGTTATAAGACAGATCTCGATCTAGAACCTGACAAAAAGTATTCTTCACAACAGGTCCCACTCTGATAGGTAGCAATATTAATCCCTTAGAATCTCTTTCTTCATCATCATATGCCTTAATAGTTATCTTCCTTCGTGAAACAATTTCATTTTCTGAAATTCCTAAGGAATTTATCAATTTTAAGGTACAAATATTCAAACCAGCTCCTCCATCTATTAAGACACGTCTAATTCGATGTTTATGGATCATGACTTCAAGATATAACGAGGAATTATGTGGATGTGTCATAGAAGCATCATCTTTATCGGAAAATGAAAGACAAGTGGGGGAAGACAAATGTCCCTACCATGGCTTGAAATCTATTTGCATCTAGATCAGTATCAACAGTTGTGTTCACAAGCGCTTCTTCTAAAATATTTTTGTGTATGGGGGATATTTTAAGAAGTTCAAGAATAGAAATTTGAGCTGATGTTTTTCTCAATTGATCAACCAGATTATACTGAGTTGGAGAAGAAATAGTTGTTTTAGACGAACTTCCTTTTAAAACAACCTTTGCTTGACCTCTTGTTGTTACATTAACCTGTTGATATTCTTGTTTTCCTTTGATTTTGATAACATTAATCCGATTATCATCTGTGTAAATATGGCGGATTATATTGTCTTCAACATTATGTATGCTTTTGGCTTTGGTATCTGATGTTTCCCCTTTTTGGTAGTTTGGCAAAGGATCTTTGAATGCTTGATGATCATCATTGGTATGATGTCCCTCAATTGTAATAGTACCATTGTCAATTAAATCTTGTACTAGATTTTTCAAAGCTTGACAATTGTTTGTCCTATGGCCTTTACATCGATGATAATTGCAATAATACAAGTCATTCCATGATGTTGGTTTAACTCGTGGCTCATAATCTCTTTGTGGTGGTAAAGTGATAACCTTATTATCAAGAAGTTCCTTGAGAGCAGATTCAAGAGATTGACCCAAAGCAGTAAAAGTCCGTCGATTTGAAAAGAATGAAGGTCTAGATGGATTTGATATTTGGGTATTGCCAAGATTATTATTGAAATTACCATGATTTTGATTGGTATTTTGATTGGTCATGTTCTCTTGCGTGGAAATTTGTCCTTTTTGATTATTGTTTCCTTGTTTCCTTGTATTTCCTTGTGAATTGTTTCTTGGAGTACTTGATAAATTGAAAACGGATGGTCTTGTTCATAAATTATTTGCATCCACTATACCATCATTAACAACATTTTTGTTTCTATTCCAAAACCTTGTTTTATCGTTGTTTTGATTTGATGTACTTGGATTATCAAGTTTTATCACTTCTCTTTTAACCAAGGCCCCTTCAATAGTGATTGCATTTTCAATCAGTTTTTCAAAGTTATGAGGCCAATGAAGGTTAAGCCTATAGCTTAATTCTGGATCAAGGCTATTGATAAAAATATCCATCTTTTCCTTTTCAGGAATAGGACGAGAATATCGTGCAAATAACCTTCTCCACCTTTGTAAAAATGTAGTAAAGGGTTCTCCTACTTTTTGTTTTACTTTACAAAGATCAAGCATTGTTATTTGATGTTGAATATTGTAGGAGTATTGTGAGATAAATTGATTTATCAACTCCTCAAAAGTTTTAATAGGTGGAGTGATTTTTGAAAGCCACTCCATGGATTGTACGCCTAGACTTCGTGGAAATAATCGCATCAAGTAAGTATCATCATAGGCGAATTCAAGACTCATGTTTCAGAAATCCCTAACATGGTCTATGGGATCGGTTTTTCCATTATACCTATCATACTTAGGAATTTCACAATGTTTTGGAAATGGGATCATTTGAAGACTCCTATCAAATGGATAAGGAGATATGTCTTCCAAAACATATTTCTTTGTTGTACCTCCTTGCATTTCCTTTATTTTCCCTTGTAATTCTTTTATCTGTTGGTTAAGAGCACTAAAGTCATTAGGAGGATTTTCAGGATTTTGTTTAATCCCCTCTATGTCAAAGGTGTGAGGCAACTTAGCTCCTTGATTAGCTAATGTAAGAAAATATTTTTTCTTTGTTACGTTCTAGGATTCTCTCCATAAGAGTATGGAATTGAGGATCTTGTTCTGCTTCTTGAAGCTTTTCTTCCGTTATCTCATCAATATTAAATGTTTCCTCTTCTTTTTCATTTCGATCACCCATTTTACTAGTTGTAGTTTCTCCTTCGTCTTTTTCCATTTGTTTTTGAGATCTCGTGAAGACAGGCATAGATTTGTATCAAGATTTTACTCGCTTTTGATCAAAAGAATGAAATAGTGCAATTGATATGGTATGTATGAAAGTCAAAATAGAATGAAAATTCTATGACTTACACGAAATTTTCTAATCTTGTAACTTGTGTTGTTCCCTAAGTGAAAGGATGAAAATCCTGTTGGTGGGAATATAAGCAAAAGATCTAGAAAAGGATGGTTGTTGCACTTTATGAAGTTTTGATCATGGCTTTGTAAAAAGATGGATTTAATGATAGATGCCTAATGTTTTCTAAGTTCTCTATTGTAAGATTTGATTTGGATGAGTAGAGTATTCGATTGCTGGTTGGGGAATATAACTAAAACGAATGCGTTGACTATGGTTATGCCTTTGAGAAAGGGCTCTTCTTTGAAAATAAGCTTGTGAATACAAAGGCTCTATGGCATAATCATCTGAAAGACCTCTAACACAATCATGATACCTATGAAGGAAAGTTCTATATTTAAGTAAAACTTTTCGACTTTGATATGAGAATTTTTGTTTCTTCAATAATTTCTTGTGGTTGAGAGGTTTCTTTGGCTTCTTAATCCTTTTGGAAACGGATTTCTTTACAAACTTTGTAGATTTCCAATCTCATAACATGAGATTGATCAATATGATAATGAGTGCTTTGGATGATCTTTATCTAAATTAATGTAATGAAAACACATCAAACAAGTTAAAAACGTTTGTTTTAAGTCTTATTCTAAACATCAAGTGTGTAACCAAAATGTTTTTCAAAAATTGTTTTAACAGGTTTTACACATGACAAGCACTTCAAACAGACTCACTCTTAGTTCTCAAGTAGGTCATTATAGCAATCAACAACCCACATCTTAAAACTGCGTCGACTCACACAGCCGTGTCACCCCCGAAAGGGCGCCCGTGTTTTTGTCTTTTCCAGGTGCATACTCAGAGTGACGAAAGTGGATACCGGATCCCCTGAGCAAACAATCCTTGGCAGTTATATGGTGAGTATCTTGGGGGTAGATTCTTCCCTCCCCTGCACTGTAATTGAAATGATGTTTGGATACTGACTCGGTTAGTTACTACACTAGGTTCGTAGTAAGGATTTCCGTTCGGTGCGGCAAATGATAAACTCCCTCGAGAGACCTCCCTACCTTTAGAACAAAGGCTTTGGGGATGGTTATCATGCACACTACCGTCAAAAGAGGGTTTCCCCAATTTTGCTTTAAATTTTATAGTGGGGTGGAATAGCCTGGCTTTGGCTTGAACCCACTTGAGTCGTTCCTCTTGGGTGAGTACTTTTTCCCACAAGAGCAGGCTCTCTACAAGGTTGTAATAAAACTTAAAGATGCATAAAAAGGAATAAGTGAGTTTGGCATTTTGATCACCCAGTTAAGGGGAGAGCATAGGCCTATCACTTGAAAACAAAGCAAACACTAGATTCAATTTTAAGCACCAAACTGAAATTTTCTAAACTAAGTGAAGATTTTGCTTCACATAAACAGAAAATTCATTTTAAGCTAAAATTGAAAAATGGTGTGTCTATCCTAGGATTGGTTCATTTTTCTTTAAATGGCTACCCTAGGATTGCTTCGTTTTATCCTTTAGATGACTACCCTAGGATTGGTTAATTTTATCCTTAGATTATTAACTGTCCGCGGCTGCGTCGGAATCAGTTAAAACTAAACTACGAGTACAGATTACAGATTACAGTGTTTTTAAAATTTGTGCTGCAAGAAATATTATGGGCGCTGAAATAAACATTACGGGCGCTGAAAGATTTATCACGGGCGCTAAAACAGAGTTTAAGGGCGCTAAAACAGACTTTATGGGCGCTGAAATATTTTACGGGCGCTAAACAGATTTCACGGGCGCTGAAGGATTAGTCACGGGCGCTAAAATTTTAATCACGGGCGCTGAAATATACTTCAAGGGCGCTGAAACAGACTTTATGGGCGCTGAAGGATAAGTCACGGGCGCTGAAAGATTAGTCACGGGCGCTAAACTGGAAGTGTTTTTCCGAAAACGTGTCGTCTGCGCCATTCCGCTGTTTTTCCTGTAACCTGTCAAAGAAAACTATAAACAAAACATTAAAAAGGGGGCAAATGCCCCACGGTGGGCGCCAAAAATGTGTTAATGCTTAATTGTTAATCTAAATGAAAACATAAAACACTAAATGAAACATTAATCTAAAGAAATTGAAAACAAATTAACAAACAAAATCTTCAAAACCGTCCCATTTTCCTCTATCTACAGTGATTCTTTTGAAGCTTTTGCTCTCAGATTGTGTAAGCTAGGCTTCCTTCAAATGGCAACTTGTAGAACGAGTATGCAAAGGAGAATGCTTTACTATTCTATATGTTGGTAGAAATGAGATTGATGATACGGATATGGACAGGGGCTGTGAATTATGCACAGGGGCTGTGAATGGGAGATATCATGATTCTATTGCTACTATGCTATGATTCTATGCTATTGCTATGAAAATACTCTATGAATGCTATGGATGCTATGCAATTTTCCTATAGTTTACTTGCTTAAAATTCTATATCTTTTGGAGCTCCCGGTAGCTGTATTTATAGATTTTTGCAGGCTCATCCCGGCTGGCAAGAATCTACGGCTGTGAATTGTCTGGTATGTTTGAATGGTGAGAGATTGAGAAGTTGAGAAGAAAAGGGAGGAGGTTGAGAGGTTGGAGAGAAGAATGGAAGCTTGTCTTCAACCCATGGGAACAAGCCTGCACAGGAACAGAGAAATTTAATTTTCTGTTTTGGCAGTTTGTTTCCCGGGAGTTGAAGATAAATCCCAAATTAAATAAATATTTAAATTTATTTAATTTCCTTTATTGCTTTTTGATATTTGATTTTTGATTTTTTTGAAAACTATAGAAGAATTAATTAAATATTTTGGTAATATTTAATCATGAATGACTTTAGAAGATTTTTGAAATAGTTAGAAGAATTTAATTAAATATTTTTGGAATATTTAATTATAAATAGATATATGAAGAATTTAGAAATGATTTTAAGAATGAATAATTGAATTAGAGGAAATAATTAAATATTTTGGAATATTTAATTATAAATGATATTTAGAAGAATTATAATATTTTAATCTTTATTTGAATAAAATATTCAAACTAAGATTATATGATAATTAATATAAATAAATTGTAACATTTATTTAATTAATTAAGAAATGAATATGAAAAGGTGATTAAATATTTAATCGAAATGAAATTATGAAGAATATAAATAAATTATTTAAATTTATTTATACGTAGATAGAATCAAAAGATTTTAATTAAATATTAAAAATATTTAATTAATTACCAGACAATGTGATATGACCATTTTTAAGTGTATACAGTTAGATAGAAAAATACTTTGTACACTCATTTGCAAAATGGTGTGGTAGAAAGGATGAATCAAATGACCATGGGAAGAGCTAGAAGTATGTTAAGTGGTTCATGGCTTGATAGATGCTTTTGGGTAGAAACTACAAGTATTGCTGGTTATTTGATTAATATATCTCCTTGTAAAGCTCTTGAAGCAACACCTTATGAGATGTGGACAGGTAAGAACCCTTTTGTTTCACATTTAAGGGTATTTGGATGTTAGGCTTATGTTCATGTGCCTAAAGAAAAATGAATTAAGTTGGATCCTAAAGCTGAAAAGTGAATTTTCATTGGATATGGTGATAATGTTAAAGGTTATAAGCTATGGAATCCTCTGACCAAGAAAAAAATCTATTCTTAAAATGTGATTTTTAGGGAGCTTAGCATTATTTTTGTACCCGAACAACCAAAAGAAAAGGATAAGGGAAATAGTGTACATTTTGAAATTAAGCAAGAAGATGCACCTTAAGAAGAACAAAGAGATGGATTTGATGAGGAGGATGAATATGAGGAATCAAAAGAAGTTACTGATCAAACCGAAGAACAAGAGGAAGTAAATCAGGAAGAGGTTAAGCAAGATCAAGAACATCAAGAGACTCTTTCTCCTACTCTCAGAAGATCCACAAGACAACGAAATCCAATCGATAGGTATATCCCAACTAATTTCCATTGTATACTTTATTAAGTGCTAACAATGAACCTATATCTTATAGGGAGGCTCTCTCTTTAGAGGAAAATGAGTCTTGGTTGTAGGGAATGCAAGAGGAGATGATGGTATTGGAAAACTATAACACCTAGGATCTTGTTAATTTTCCCAAAGGAAGAAATCGCATCAGATGTAAATGGGTGTTTAAAAATAAATTTGGAGAAAATGGTCACTTGAAAAGGTATAAGGTTAGATTAGTGGCTAAGGGCTACTCCTAGAGAGAGGGAGTTGATTTTGGTGAAATTTTCTCTCCTATCACTAAATTAACTTCTATTAGATTCTTGTTATCTATTTTTGTTTCTTGTAATTTTGAGATAGAGCAAATGGATGTTAAAAATTATTTCTTGCATGGGGATCTTGAGGAGGAGATTTATATGCAACATCCTGATGGTTTTTTTGTGAAGGGAAAATAAAAATTGGTTTGGAGGTTAAAGAGATCTTTCTATGGTTTGAAACAGTCATCTAGGATGTGGTATCAGATGTTTGATTCTTTTGCATTGAAGTTGGGATTTTTTAGGAGTGAAGATGATCATTGTGTATATATTAAGGTTATTGATGATCATGTTCTAATTATTATCTTGTATGTTGATGTTATGTTGTTTATTGGTAATGCCAAGGTAATGATTGGTGAACTCAAGAAACAACTTTCTAGTGCTTTTGATATGAAGGACTTGGGGACTGCTAAATACATTCTTGGACTGGAAAGAAGAAGAGATTGTGGTAACATAAAGCTTTGGTTGATTCAGAGTAAGTGTGTTGATACTATTTTGTAGAGGTTTAATATGCATGACTATAAGCTAGTTAGTATTCCATTTCCAGTTGGTACTAAGTTGAGCTTGGATATGTGTCCTAATTCTAATGATGATATTGAGGATATTTCTAAGATTCCTTATGCTAGTGTCATTGGTAGTTTGATATATGAAATGGTTTGCACTATACTAGATATAGCTACTACTAATGCACCTTTAGTGACCTTCCAGACTTTGTCTATAAAGGTAACTATGCAGCCTTCACTACATAGTTGTCCTATAGAAATTAAATTCCTTCTCAAATTTGGAACATGGCTTACCTCCTATAGCAACCATTCATTTCCATTCTACAACTTGATTTTTTATATTTCCTTTTCTAATGTAATCTGATAGGGTTCATCATCACCCAAATATATCTATCCTAAATAACCTTGAACATAATCAATAGAATATTTCCTATGGGGTGTGGCATAAAATGAAGCTCCTAAATCTATTACCTAGGAATCATTAGCATTATCTAAACATAGATTAAAGCATCCTGTAATTTATCACTTGCAACATTAGCTTCCTTACTATCATCATGTTTTTCATCTCCTTGTAATCATTAGCATTATCATTCTAAATATAGATTAAAGCATTATCCTGTAATTTATCACTTGCAATGTTAGCTTCCTTATTGTCATCATGTTGTTCATCTCCTTGTTTTCCCTTTTGAGACCAACAATCCTTCTTCAAGTGTCTTGGCTTTCCACAGTGCCAACAATCCATTCTTCCTTTGGATTTAGATCTACCTTTCTTCAACTTCCATTGTGAATTTCCATGATTTGTTGGGCTTTTCCCTCTCTCTTTTGTTCTTCCCTTGTTCTCTATAGTCAAATCATTACTTGATGTTGAACTCTCACCTGTGATTTTCCATTGCATTTCCTCACTAAGGATAACACCAACAACATCATCAAATTTCAATGTATTTGAACCAAAGATAGAGTTACTTACAACCATTACCAAGCTATTCTAGCTTTCTGGAAAAGAACATAAAAAAAAGAGATCCCTCACCTCTTCATCAAAATTCACTTTTACAGAAGTTAACTAACTAGTAATCATATTAAATCCATTTAAATGATCTATCACTGATCCACCTTCAATCATTTTTAGATTAAACAAGTGCTTCATGAGAAATACCTTATTTGAGGCTACAGGTTTTTCATACAATTTAGCCAAATTTGTCATCAAGTCCTCTATTTCCTTTTCTTTTGTCATATTGAATGCCACAAAGGGTACGAAGCACAAATAAATGTTTCCTAGTGCCTTTCTATCCAGAATCTCCCATTCTTCATTGAACATCGAAACATCTTTCTTTGCTTTTCCTTGCAATGGCCACCAAAGGTCCTTTTGATATAAATATTAATCTTCCATCTGTATCTTCCATAATTGATAATTCTAGCCATTGACCTTCTTAACGTTGAATTTTCCTTCCTCCATTGCTCCCACTCAAATCTAGAGGTTTCCTACCAATCAACTAAAATAAACGTGGCTCTAATACCAATTTTTAGGGTTCAGACATACTGGAGCAATAAAAATTAACAATTATATGCAAATTAAATAACCTAGAAATAATAGTGAAGAATAATAAAAAAGAGGTCAACACAAAATTTAACGTGGTTCATCCAATATGGGCTACATCTACAGAAACTCAGCTATCCAATAATTTTATTATCCAGTGCAAAATAGATTACAATCTCATAAACACACTACCGCAATATACATCCCAACTGCTTATAACAAGCTTTTGGAACCTTCTAGAATTAGGGTTTACAAGGTCATTTTTCATTTGATGTGTTAACAAGAAAACCTTGGTGTGTCAACCGAAAAAAACCTTGACGTGTTAGCAGGAAAACCTTGATGTGTCAACGGGAAAACATTTTGATGTGTCAGTGATTTTTTTTTTGGGGTGGTGCTCGAACCCCACGATACATTACAAATGTATAGTATTTGCATGATCAGTCACCACATACCAACACCCTCATGGGAATCAGAGGCTTCATATTTTTCCTACCTATGTTAAAGGGAGTTATTCTCTCCTCTTGCATGATATCTCTTATCTCACTTTTAACCCATGACTATTAATTAAGTACAAGTAAGCTATCAACTTAGCTAATTATAATATATGATAATAACTTTGTTATCAAGTGTTGTTCCCATACCAAACATTAGTAATCCTTAGTGTACAAACATGCACAAATAAATAGGGTTCATACATATCATAGTCCTAAGACCACATACATAATGAATGTCTTGAGAATACATCACACATACACAAGGTGATTAGATCATACATATCACAAGTACAATAGTGACTGACACATACATACATCACAAGTACAATTGTGAATACTTAATAGCTCATACACATCACAAGTATAACCAAGACTAACTCATAAGCACATCACAAGTACAATAGTGATTGAATCATACACATATCACAAGTACATCAGTGGTTGGCTCATACACACCCCACAAGTACAATAGTGATCATCTCATACACATATCACAATACCATAGTGGCCAACTCATACACACATCGCATATACACAATGACTAGCTCCAACACATATCACATATAAACAATAACTAGCTAACACATGTCTATAATGCATCCTAGATAGAGAAGAATATCGGTAAATTGTGCACTACATCATGGGTCTCATCCTTTCCTCCAGTCTTTTGCACCATTAGAGAACTGGGAAGAGGATTCAGTGCATCCCAGAATACACTAGGGGTATATCCTCAACCTAATAAGGCCAATTATACAATCTAACAATTGGGAAGGAGATTCGATGCATCCCATACTACACTGTCGGTCCATCCTCCATCCCAAGGAATCCCACAAGTAGTGAACCTATCTAACCTAGTAGATTCCAACTTTAATCAACTATAGGCCACCAATGAAAAAAAATTCCACCCAAGAAGAAGTAGCTTTTGAAAAATACCACCTTGTGAACATAGTGATATTATTAGCTATCTTCTTCATAATCTTAGGTAACACTTTGCATCAGTCACTTTTGTTCTATCAGTGACTACTAGTGAACCCCCTTAATACAATGGTTAGCCCCAAATTATTGTTACCCACATGGATGGATCCCTACCCATGCAATTGTTATCATATCAAATTCTAGATAATCCCTAGCAATCCACCTTTGTGAACCTCATGAATACTGACTAATCCAAAAGATACAACAATAGCTCTAGGCATCCACCATTGGCATGGTCCAATGACAACTTACTAGATATTAGTGTATCATAACCAAGGTAGCCCCTAGCAATCCACCTTCGTGAACCCAATGAATGTCGATTAATCCCTAGAAATAGCCCATACATTGATCATTGGCATAGTCCAATTACTACCTGTCACTGCTCAAATACCTTGGAGGTTCATACTTGGGTGGGTCATACATAACATGAATCACAACAGATCTAGGAACCTATACATAGAGACCTATAGATATGAAATTGGATTTCACAAATGCATAAGAGTTACACATAACCAACACAAGATGGCCTCTACCAACAAATACATATAATCAAATATCAACTATAAAGTAGTCAAATCCCTTACTTCATTCCACTTACTATTCATAAGCATATTATCTATTAAATATAAATGATTAAATTTTCTTAACTTGATCATACCCATTTGGTACCCATTTCAGCCTCAAATTGAAGCCTACTAAAGATAGAAAGTCAAACAAATTAGGAACAACCCCAACCCTTGGAGTTATCCCCCTAAACCTTCTCCCTATGGACTTGAGGTCACGGGGACATCCTTCTATACCATATTTCTCCTTATATGGCCTCTCAAGGATACTTACACACTGGTTCCTAATTTAGAAAACCTATACCATGATACTTCCATCCACATTGCAAAATTCTCAATTTAAACTGTACTATAGTTATTATTCCTAACTTAATGCAAGCATCCCCAAACCTCTGACAATTACCTATTAAGGATATCATGCCACGTTTGGTACCCTGATGATAATACCAAATAGTTTATAACATATGGTTCTATTTAGGTTTAGAATGTGATAACATGTTCAATATGGTAGTTCTTATACAATAGTATTTATAAGATTGTTTTAAGGATGATCAATGCTTGAATGCTACTTAAGAAATTTGGAAACACTACATCCATTAAGCCAATATATGAAAGCATAAACCATTAATATTATTATTACCAATAATATTCTTAATAATCTAATTCATTTACCTTATGGTGTAACTCCATATATTCTAGTAGTACTTAGTTCATAGATTGGATAATTTATTTATACTAAGTATAACCATGATGGACAATAGTAAGGTGTCAAGAGATGTTGGATAACATGTGATCTCATAGGTTTATCTCTTAACTTAATCTCAACAAGAACCTCAAATTAAATAATGATCATCTTCCATTCGGTATGTACTTGTCAAACCCCAATCCAAATACCTGCAAAAAACAACAAAAGAACACATTAGGAGATTAAATGCAAGTAAGAACAAGGATTCCCCATGAAATCCATTAGCAAAGTTTAAAATAGGAAATGAAGCAAGAATGAAATGAAAGAACAATAAATCCTATTGAAAACAATGCAAACTCTTGATCTCATGGGGGAATTGGTGTTAATTTGATGTGAAAATTGGCCCTTTCGCAACTCCAATGCTAGCTTTGATGATGTGATGAAGATGGTGATCCACTTTGATGAAGAATGATGAGTGCTTCAAGACAAAAATCTGCATAACCTAGCTACAAATTCAAAAATATGAAGGTTTCTAAATATTTGAGCATAGTAAGTTTACTCAAATTGTGGATGATAGAATGAGGAGATTAGCCTCTTATTTATAGAATGAGAAGATGAAAGAATGTCCAAAATAGAGCAATGTGGGACTAAGAATTAGCCAATGACAAAGTTCCACTTGTCAATGTGTGAATGGATGGAGGATGTGCAAGTTTTGAAGATTGTACCAATAGATGCATATATTTGAATTTTGAAATTGTTGAAATGACATGTAAGAGGGAAAGAAGATGCATTGAATGCCACTTGGCTCAAGGAAAAAGGACTTTGTAGGTGGAGTAAATGCCTTGTTGGAAGGACAAAGTCCACTTGGATTTTGAATTCAAACTTGAAGAATATTCCTTAAAAGATGTCTTGTTGAAGAAAATAGAAATTTAATAAATCAAATAACTCTATTTTCATGTGCAAGTGGAAAAAGATGGAGGATGGGACATGAGAAGATATTAATTAATCAAGGTTAATTAATTTAATGAAGATGTTAAACGATGTGACCTATTTGATTTAAATTTGTGGATTTATTTAAATCAAATATGAAAAGAATGTGATAAAGGATTAATTAAATAAGGATTTTTTATTTATTTAATTAAAAGAGATGGTGTTAGATTAAACTAAATAAGGTTTTAATTTATTTAATTGAATAGATAGACTTTAGAGATTTAATCAAATAAAATGAATTATTTAATTAAATAGGATAATTAGATTAGAATGGTTAATTTAATTATCAAGAAAAGGTGACTTAATTAGATATCTAATTTATTTAATTAAGAGAGGAATATTACGAATTTAATCAAATAAAGGTATTCGATTAAATGGTTAGACCGAGGGATGATTCAGGATGAAATGATGTTAGTGGTCAGGATCAGATGTTCAATGTCAATCAGTACATTTTATGTGTCTACATTTTGCCCCTCTTTGAAGCAATGCACTTGTTGCGTTGGTTCAAAGAATAAATAGTCTCGATCAAAGCCAAAAAAATTTGTTTTCAAAATATTGCCCCACTACTGCCTAGCGAGAGAAAACATGCCAATATATTGCCTATTTTTGGGTGATCTCGTGAAAAAAGAGGACAAGGCGCTTGGTAGGTCTAGAAAGGCTCCCGAAGGCCAAAAAAGTGTCTTAACGCAATAAAATGATGTAAAACAGGCCTCAACTAGACAAAAATAGGTTCAAGAGTTCAAAACCCTAGCAAGACAGCTAAACAAGGTGAAAAAACTCTAATTTTCAGGCTTAAAAAGGCTCTGAGGGGTCACTTTCAATTCATTTTCACACATAGCCTTTTGACGAATCTATGATTTGAGCTCTGACACTCTGATGAGATGGCACAACGATAGCTCCTGATGTACATTTCCAACTGAGTCCAGACATACCAGTGACCACCTAGCATTGGGGCACCGGTAAGTAATCCTTACTTGAGCTTTGTTTTCATTTTTTTGCGTTCATTTAATTCTTTCAAACTTAGTTTTTCTGCAACAATGCCATATAGCACCGCTAAAAAAAAAACTACACTGCTCGATAGGTCAAACTGACCCACCATCCTAGAGTGCGCTGCGGCAGTGGAGTTTGGAGTTTGGAAACAAACTTCAAACTCTAATGCTCATACCTTTTCCAGTGGGGTCATTTTTAAAGTGTGATGCGGTGGTTCTCTTTCAGACCAGAATCTTCCCAAACTGTGCCACTTGGCAGAAAAGTGCACCACGGTGGTGCTCCTTTGGAGTTTAGTGCTCCAGCGTTGCAGTTTGGACTTTTCAAACTATGATGCCTTCACAGATAGTGACACTGGGATGGTTTATTGGATGCTTGAAATGAAAATTTTCAAAAAAATTAACATGGTGACATTCCCTAATGTAGGGTGCGGTGAGGGAGCTCTACTCTCATGAGCACAGATTGCAGGAGATCTTCGGTTACCTGCAAGACCTCACTGATAGAGATCAGGATTGGCTACGGGACATGGGATTATGGTTCATTGCATATGTAACACTTGTGTGGACCCACCTTGGGATGATGTCAATGCTTGCCAAGAGATGCAATAGTGAGACCTCGTCCTTCCACCTTCCTACTAGTGAGGCCACTGTCACCCTGCAGGACGTGTGGCGGATCCTTAGATTGTTGATTCACGGGTGACGCATTATTTATGACATGGATGCCAAATGGGATGCCTATCACATAGTCCTTGCTACAGAGGACATTATCTACTGCGAGGGTCAGATTGAGCTTGAGCATCACAAGGCTCTGGCTTCTCCCTTCTGCTTGGTGGTTGCGGCTATTATTTCAGGTCTCGTTGCCCTAGATTGATGGGGCCAGTATTTCAATCCTAGTTGGGGACTCTGTTGGGAGTGTATGGTGATGTGCAACATGCTAGTTTGTTTTGCTTGGGGAACTATTCTTCTTGCTTCACTCTACAAGGATTTACACGAGTATGTCTACCTTGATGGCAGAGCACTCAGGGCAGGTGTTACACTTCTCCATGTGTGGGCGTGGGAGCACATCATTGTTCTTTGGCTACAAGTCATTGCAATACCGATGGGGCTTGATGATCCCCTAGTGTGGTGTTACAGAGGTGATGTGTCCTTTACACACATGGGTGAGCATAGGATTCCTCACTGGAGAAGGGTCGTAGATGAGATGCAGGTTTTCACATGGTGCCCATACCTTGGTCGCCTTGGATGGGCCGATGATGCCCAACAGATCTTCTTTGCCCATCAAGACCAGTTTATGTAGGGGTGGGAGCATACCATGGTGGAGAGGTATCTACCAAGGTGCATCCAGTGCTAGTTCGGTGAGGTACAGGACTGACCAGATGACACCTACGTGGCCACATTTTTTTGCACCGTGTCATAGGGTTTGTGGGGAAAATACATTCCTGCCTCAGAGGCCGTAGACAACTTCAGACAATTGGTGGCTCAGCCATGGGTTTATGATTAGGGACCTGCAGATCCAGGGGTTACTCAAGCTTACAAAGATTGGTTTTGGCCACCCCTGCAATTGATAGTTCTAGGAGCACCCTCTGCTCGACAGAGAATGAGGGGTAGAGGGGAAGGATGAGGATGGAGAGATGGTGCATGACATGATCGGCCAGTTAGGGCTCTAGTTCAACCAGTCTAGGTTGATGTTTAGATGTAGGACCAAGAGTAGGTGCCAGCCAAGTAGTAGGATCAGGCAGATGCACCACCATGAGTTGAGGGTGAGGATCAGCCTCATGTGTAGCCCATACAAGCACAACCAGCAAGGCAGCCAGATCTTAGAGACACACTGATTGCATAGCTATAGTGTCAAGTTCAGACCTTAACAACAGAGAGGGATCAGGCTAGGGCCAAGAGAGACTAGGCCATTTTTCAAAGACAGGCCATAGAGCTATAGGCGGCCTCAGAGATGGGCTAGATATAGTAGCTGGAGAGCATCGCAGCCTCCTCCTCTTAGAGCACAGTGTCCATTTGGTCCTATAGGGAGGCAATCTGGGAGGTAGATTATTATTGTATGCATTATCATCAAGCCATACCCAGAGCAGAGTGGGCCCCAAACTACTCGCAACAGACTAGCCACAAACCAATAGAGGGTCATGGTGACAGGGGTGAGGGCAACAAACATGACGGGTATACCTCACTTTGATTGAGATGATATCTTTTGTGCCATATGGGCTCATTTTTGATAGCCTGATGGGCCTTTTTGTACTTATTGACATACATGTATAGTGATCTGATTATTTTGTACTATGATAGTTACCCGATGATGATATATATATGAGATGATAATTTTGATATGATGTGATGTGTTATCAATTATTTATGTATGGATGGTTTTATTTCTATATGCTATGCAATCACAGTATGGTGTTATGTGATGTATATATGGATGCATTTCTTTTTTGATGATGTATGCATTATGGATAGATCTTATATTATGTTGTTTATTCATGATATGTAGATGGATTCATATGATATGTGATGTGAATGGATGATGATTTACATTTATAATCTACATGATGATCTATGTATGTTGATGCAAATGATATGATATGTGATATGAAATGGATGATGTAGTATGCAAAGTGATATGGAGATGATTTATGGTGTATATGCGAAATGATATGTACAACATGATTATGGATGGATGTACACTTTCAATGTAATGGATTTTTATGTTCCTATTATGCTTTGAATTTTTATAATAGTATGAAATGATTTATGTAATGAAATACAAAGATGATTGCGATGTGGTTATTTATGAGATGTTCTATATAATATGGATGACTAATGGACGATATAATGCAATGGTCATGCTTTATATGATATATATTGATGATGTAAATGAGATGGTTTTAAGATGCTTAGAATAACAAATATATATTATGCCAAACATGTTAAATGATAATGTAATGTTTGTGATGCATTTATTGTGATGTGATGTAATATATGAAATGGTATGTTAATGCAAAGTGGTATGGTGATGCTTTATGCAAAATGAACGTAATGTAGGAGATGACTTTATGATGTTTATGTGATGTGAATATGTATGCTTATAATGCAATGGATTATCTTTAATGTTCTCGTACCTATTATGTTTGATTATGCAGTAGCTGGTAATGTGAAATGATTATGAAATGTTTGTTATGCAATGGTTTATGTGATGAATGCAATGCGATGGAAAAAATGGATGTAATGTGATAAGAAAGGGATGTAATGTGGTGAAAAATGGATGTGCTTATTTATGGAAAATGCTTATAATAACATGTTTATATGATGATGAAAATCCAATGCATATGCTTCCTATATGATATGTTTATGCAATATGCTAATGATTTGTGGATGCAGGATTGATGATGATGATGATGATGATTAACTATCATAGTACCTTGGTAGCGTGATGAGCAAGAAGGGATAAAAGAAAAGAAGGCATTTCAACAAGACCTAAGATGATGAATATGCAAATGATGATGACTACTTTCCAAGGAGTTAGGATTTTCAAAGGGCCAATTTTCTTATGTTTGATAACACACGTGGTACGATGCATCAAGGTATAGAGAACCAGGATGGCGTTGTACCTAGTGTGATGGACTTTGACTTGACAAATAGATAGGAGTATTCTTGTTCACACCTAACATACAAAAACCTTGCAAGGATGCACTTTAGAATTTTCAAAAACCTTGGACCAAAACACAGAAAGGTATAACCTATCAATGCAATAGTCAACAAGTTGTCCAAAACACCCTCCATACATATCTAACAAAGCAAGTATTCACCAAGGTTATATTACAAGAAAATCCAACAAGCACACTAGACAAAAGATAATGATCATTGCTCCATTCCTATTTCTCTAAATCCTCTATTCGGATATCATCGAGAGGTCCTTTGAATGAGCACAATAAGATAAGTCAAAAAAAAAAGCTAAAGTAAACAATCAAGTTGATGTTCTTCAATACCGCTAACCAAAAGGGAATACGTTTTTAAGGATAACAACCGAAACTATTGCCAAAAGATAATGCCCATTGTAGGAAGGATACATCCTAGAACATGTTAGTGGATGGCAGCACATCATTTCTTTTATCCAAAGTGTTCTTTCCAATTATTGATATGGGACCAATTGGATGATGGGCTATTGACACAAATAATTGACCAACTTGTTTATGTACTGACTTAAACCTGAGACTTGACGTTTTGAGTTTTTACTTTTCACTTGTTAGACTTGTTTCTGATTGTTTCACCAAAGGTTGAGGATGATGGTCATTCATTATGAGTGATGTTATTGTGGGTGAAAGCGAGATGAGACAGATGGATTTCTTTTTAAAATATTTGGATGTTTTTGAAGTTTTGCAATGTTTTGAGACTATTTTTGGTATTTTTTCGAGATTTTCAAATGTTTTGATTTTTTGATTTTCCAATGTTTTGGGGTTTTCTAAGATTTTGACCAAGAGACTAACCTAAAGACCTATCTTAGGGGCCTTGGGGACTAATCAAAAGATTAGCCTTACCTACGTTATACATGCAAAGACCACGTAGTTCGACTGACAACTTGACCGATTTATAGATGAAGGTATACATGATGAGATGTCAGTTTATTATGATAGACTCCTAAAGGACTGACCTAAGCGTCTCGAGGGATGATCAAAGATCAAACTTGCCTATGTTCAAGGCTCAAAGACCCGTAGTTTGACAAGATGACTTTGTTTCTGACTTTTTGACCTATTTTTGGATTTTGATGTGTTTTGAATGTTTTTGGATTTTTTTGGATTTTCTGATGTTTTTGGATTTTTCTGATTTTCTAATGTTTTGGGTTTTTTTATTTTGGGATTTCAAGAACATACATGAATTTGATCTGATGAGAACATGCCCCCAGTGTGATGCAATAGACTACTCTGATATAGGTAGGACAAACTAACCTTGAGAATGGGCCGAGTAGTACTAGGAGGGATCATGATATGAACAACAGACCAAGCTATGGTGCGGATGTAGATGGATGAGTGATGGATGGATATTTGAATGCGATGGATGATGGAAATGTAATGAATGATGCAAAACAAGCCATAGAGATCCTGGTGGATGGAAAGTGCTTATTTACACAAGGCGCATGTTTGCTAGGTTTTCACCAAGGTACTTATCCAAAGTGCCACCGAAGTGGTTTTCACCAGAGGATGATTTTTCTCTTTACTGTTTTTAATCCTTTTTCTATTTTTTTTGGATTCTTTTTACTTTTTTGATTTTTTTGTTGTCACCAAGATGCCTGTTTGCCAAGTTTTCACCAAGGTAACTGTTTCTTCAGGACATTTTCTATTTTTTTGGGTTCTATACCTTGAAAGATTAGGCATAACACTTTTTGAGATGAGAGCTATTCATGGGCTCTTATAGAGGTTCCCCTTTGGGTGTTGATAACTAATATGCCCTTGACTTATAACTTGCTATGATAACAAATGGTCCCAACCAATTGGGTTCAAATTTTCCTTTGTTGTTTGGATTTGGGACATTCTTCTGATTCTCCTTTAGTACCAGTTCTCTGACTTGGAAAGTCCTACTTCTAATTTTCTTGTTATAGCTCCTCTTGAGTCTATTCTAATAGACTTGTAAATGATTTAAAGCATCTATACACCTCTCATCTAGTAACTCCAACTCATTCAATCTTGATACTCGGTACTCCTCATCCGTGATGAGATTTTGCAGTGATATTCTTAGTGACGGGAGCTCAATCTCAATGGGGAGTCGTGCCTCTGATTCGTAGACCAAGGAGAAAGGGGTGGCATCGGTGGGTGTTCAAATGCTAGTTTAGTAGGCCCAGAGGGTGGGATTGAGCTACAGATGCCTATCACGACCTATGTTATTGACTGTTTTCTTGAGGATTTTCAAAATGGTTTTATTTGTGGCTTCTGCTTGGCCATTTCCTCTGGGATAGTATGGGGTGGAGAAGTGATGTTGGATTTTGAATTTTTCACACAAGTTGTGGAAATCCTAATTCTTGAATGGTGTCCCATTATCTAAGATAATGGCTTGTGGGACACCATAGTGGAAAATGAGATAGTTTAGGATGAACTTTGATATCTGCTTCCTGGTTATGTATGTCATGGGTATGGCTTCCACCCACTTGGTAAAGTACTCAGTGGCTGTTATGATGAACATGTGGCCATTAGATGATGTGGGAGTTATTTTTCCAATGAGATCGAGTCCCCACTACGAAAAGGGCCATGCTGTGATGATGGGATGAAGTTCTTGAGCTGGAGCATGGATGAGGTCCCCATGTTGTTGACATTGTAGACACCTTCTGACATAGTCATGTGCCTCTCTTTCCATTGTAGGCCTATAATACCCCATCCTTAGCAGTTTCTTGGCTAGGGTCATTCCACTCGAGTGTGAACCACAAATTTTGTTATGTACTTTAGTTAAAGTGGTCAATGCCTCCTCAATGTTTAAATAGTGTAATAAGGCTCCCTCTATGCTTCTACAGTATAAGGTATTTCCTAGGATGACAAATCAGGATGCCTTTTTGACAAAGGTTCATTTTAAGGTTGGGGGTAAATCAGTAGGTATGACCCCTATTCGCAGGTAGGTATAAATGTCATTGTACCAAGGATCACTGAGACCAATGATTTCACACACAAATTCTAATTTTGGTACCTTGAATGTGGGCACGAGAAGCGTCTTTATCAAGAATTCATGTTCTAGAACATTGCAACGAATATCTAGTAGGGATCCAATTGTTGCCATGGCATCTGCTGCTCTATTGTTGGCTTTGGGTATCTGCTCAAATGTGATCTTGATAAAGGATTCCTTGAGAGTCTCCACTAGTTTCTTGTATGGAGTGAGCTTATCATCCTTAGTTTGGTATTCACTGTTCACTTGGTTTATTATTAACTGAGAGTCTCCATATACTTTGAGTGCCATGATGTGGCACTACACTACTATTTTGAGACCTATGGTTAAAGCCTCGTATTGCGCAATGTTGTTGGTGTAGGGAAACACCAATTTATAGGACCTTGGTATGCAGTCCCCTTGTGGGGTGATAAAGAAGACACCAAATCCTAATCCATATGGCGTGTATGAGCCATGAAAGTAAAGTTTCCAATGGTTGGCTATGTTGAGGTTGAAGATGGATTCGTTTGGAAACTCTGAGATGAGAGGATTCTTTGAATAGATTGGTGCTTCTGTAAGCTGATCTACGATGACTTGGCCTTTAATTGATTTCTACTCCACATATTCAATGTCATACTCTGATAATATCATGGCCCATTTAACCATCCTTCCAGTGAGCATTACTTTTGACAGTAAGTATTTGAGAGGATCAATTTTTGTGATGAGTTTGACTTTGTGCACCAACATGTAATGTCTAAATTTATGTGAAGCAAACACTATTGCTAAACATGATTTCTCAATGAATGAGTAATTTAACTCATGGCCAACCATTGTTCTGCTAATATAATATATGGCCCTTTTTGTCCCGTTTTCATCGTGTTGAGCTAGAAGAGCTCCAAGGGTTATTGTTGTTGCTGATACATAGAGAATTAATGGCTTTCTTGGGATTGGTGGCATTAGGACTAGTGGTGTAAGTAGATATTCTTTGATCTTATTGAAGACTTCTTCACACTTGTTATCCCACTTTTACGCTACTCCCTTGTGAAGTAGGTGAGAATATGGATTCTATTTATCTGCCAACTGTGCTATGAACCTTCAGATGGACTGAAGCCTTCCTTGGAGACCTCTCAATTGTTTCAATGTTTTGGGTGCTTCCATCTCAAGGATTGCTTTTACCTTTGTTGGATCTACCTCAATACCTCTCATTGATACTATGTATCCTAGGAACTTTCCTGATTGTACCCTGAAGATTCACTTTTTTGAATTTAATCGAACATTGTATTCTTCTAGCTGTCAAAAATGACATTTAAGGTTGCTATGTGATCCTTCCTCTTTCTGGATTTGGCTAGTATGTCATTGACATAATATTTGACAACTTTATGGATCATGTCATGGAAGATTAATGTCATGGCTCTTTGGTATGTTTCTCCTACATTCTTCATGCCAAATGGCATCATATTCCAATAGTAAGTCCCCCATGGACAAGTGAAAACTGTTTTATGTTGGTCTTCTTTAGCAATCATTATTTGGTTGTATCTCGAGAAACCATCCATCAAGGAAAGCATTTTGTGTCGTGCCATCATGTCAATGATCATTTCAATGTTGGGCAATGGGAAATCATCTTTTGGACATGCCTTGTTTAAGTCCTTGAAATTTGTGCAGATTCTGATTCCCCCATCAGGTTTTGAGACGTGAACTAGGTTTGACACCCATTTTGGATAGTCTATTGGTTGAATGAATCCTGTGTCCAATAGCTTCTTTAGTTCCATTTTGACTAGCAAAGCAATCTGAGGGTGCATTTTCCCGAGCTTTTATCTAACGGGATTTTCTTCAAAGTATACTACTAAGTGATGAACTACAATTTTTGGATCGAGCCCTAGCATGTCTGTGTAGCTCCATGCAAAGTTAACTTGTCTCTCTCTTAAGAAGGCTACTAGGAGTTCCTATTCTTCTGATAGTAATGATTCCACATAGAATGTGATGTGTGGGGTCTCCTCTGTTCCTAGATTAACTGGATTGCACTTTTTTGCTAGGACTACTAATTTTTCTTGATGAAGAGTTGTGAAAGGAAGATTGAATCCCCCATCCTCAAGCACCTCAAAGAGGTTTTCACTGTTGGATGTGTCCTTTCTTTTTACTTTTTTCAAGTTGGAGAGTTCCACAGTGTGGTTTTCACTCAAGGACTTAGATATGATTTTTAATTTCTCACTTTTGTGACTGAGGGATTCAATCATTTCCCCATAATAGGCTTGTGTATCTAGCTCAATGATGAATCCTGCTTTGTGATCCCCATATGGAATGTTATCTTGTAGTCCCATGAATTATTAGAGCACCTCATCATTTTTGAATGTGTCAAGAATTGGTGGTCCTCGTTGGTCATAATCGATGAGTTGGGGGTATACTAGATGGATTTCATGATTTTGATGGTCTTACTCAAAGGATAAGGTGCTAATCATGAGAAGGGTGGTATCCTCAAAGAGCCTAGGTAGGTTGGTTATGGGATCCACGTCATCACTACTACTACATACATTAGTTATGTCAAATGTAAAGTTGTCTAGGATGCAACCTGTAGATACAGGTAAGCGAAGTTTGACTGCGGATAGCTGAAGAGGATTATTAACCTTTCTAATTGGAAGACTTCGACCATGTATGGTTATACTTGGAGGGGTATGTTTGAGGTCAATATTTTTCATTCGCATCTCTAGAATGATAGGTATTATAAGCCCGTTGTTATTTTGTCCAAGTCTCTGGTTTCTATCATAACCCATTGCAAGCATCATTTACAAACCTTTACTTCTGTCATCCAATAGTAGATTGGTTGCTGGTCTATCATCTTGGTATAGGAGATGAGATGGATCCTCCTCTATGACTTCTCATCCAAGATTTCCCCAACTTATGAAGTTGGGGTAGTCTTCAAGGGATGTTTGAGATGTTGAAGCTTTATTTTCTTGTGGACGTCCTTGTGATTTGGGAGATTGTGGTAACTCTCCTACCACAAAAGCATTTTTGGGAATTGTGTAGTTTCCGCAACCATTATCCTAGATGATGACTTTGATATTAGAGATGGTGGGAATGGCAAGAGTGGTGGGTGTCTTTGTCGCATAAGTGGATGCAAGAGTGGTTGGATCAATGTATGGTGTTGATGGGCCTTGATCATTTTTAGGCACTTGAGGGATTTTGTAGTATTTTTCCTCAAGGTTCTTATAATAGGAGAATGGCTTAGGGTCTCCATGGATGGTGACCTCTTGTCCTTCATATGTGAACTTGAAACATTGATGGAAATTTGATGCTACTACTTGCATTGCATGAATCCATGGTCGTCCTAGGAGAATGTTATAGGGTAAGTCGAGGTCTAGGACCTGACAGGTGGTTTCCATGATAGTTGGCTCTACTTGAATAGGGATTTTGATTGTGCCTTGGGACACTCTTTCCTGATCATCATATGCTCTAATTCTGATACCTTTTCCTTTTTCGATGGAATCCTCTAAGATTTTTAACTGTTTAATGAGCTTGAGGGAACAAATATTCAAGCCTGCACCTCCATCCACCAAGACTCACTTGACTTTGCTTTTCTACACTAGGACTTCTAAGTGGAGTGCATAGTTATGAGATGTTTGAGTGGGAAAGTCCTGATCAGAGAATGCATGGAGGTTCAAGGTGATGATGTTGCCGACCATAGCTTGGAATTGTTCAACATCAAGATCTACGGGGATGGTGGATGAAGTTAACACTTCCTCAAGGATTTTCTTGTGGGCGGATGAGATTTTCAGTAACTCCATGATGGAGATTTGTGTTGGGGTTCTATTTAGTTGATCAAGGAAATTGTAACCATTGGGAATAGATCTTGAATTTGACATAGATTTTTTGTGTGGTTGGGATAACCCTGCAATAGTATCTTTTTCACCTCGTGTGGTGACTCCACAATCGGTATAGGCTCCTTTGATAGTGAGTACTACACAATATTCATCTAGGGAAGCAACGAGATTTTCATATACATGATTTTTGTTTTTGTAGGTGCCTTTCCCCTTATCGGTGTTATTGTTCCCTTTATTGTTATGGTTAGGCATCAGATTCATGTATATTTTGAGATTTTGGTTCCCTGTTGGCTATTCCACATTGATGATTCTTTGATCAATGAGATCTTGGACTATGTTCTTTAGTCTCATGCAGCTGTTCATGGTGTTCCCTTTGATTTAGTGGAAATTGCGGAGTTGATTCTCATTGTACCAAGGAGGTTTAACATCTAGTTCTTGGTAGTTCTCGTAGATGGAAATCTTGATGAGGTTCTCGTTTAGTAATTTCTTCATGATGACTTCAAGTAGTTCCCCGAGAGTAGTGTACTTTCGATTAATGAAGTTCTTGTTTCACTGGGTAGGTCATCTTTGGTCATTGATGTTATTGATTGCTTGGTTGTTGGGTTGTTGTGTTATTGTTTTCGTTTGATGATGGTTTTGGATTTGTTTTTGAGGTACGGGTGTGTTCTGCCGAGGAGCACTAATGACAACTTTGGCATTGATGGCACGATTGTTGGTAACATTTTTTTTTCTTGCCCATGTGTGAGGTTTTTCATTGTAGTTGGTGGGTGGGTGATTATTTTTTTGTTCAAGATATGAAGTTGATCCTCTCGGTTGTGTCATAAGGGCTCGTTCGATTTTGAGTGCCTTGGAAATCAACTAGTCATACATGGTGATCCCTTGGACTTTGAGATGGAATGCCAAGAGGCCGTCAAGGTTGGATATGATGGTGCATACTTGTTGTTCCTCTAGCATGACCCATTTACTCTGACTGGCCTTGGATCACCATTGTTGTAGGAATGAAGCAAATGATTCATTCTTACCTTGTTTCAGAGCTGAGAGTTCTTCTAGACTAACATCCAATGCGATATTGCATGTTTAGTTTTTGATGAATGTGTCTATGATTTCTTGGAATTTCCTAATGCCTGTGGGTAGGTGAGAGAATTATTCCATAGCGCGCCTCGCCAAAATCCTAGGAAATAGCCACATTAGATTGGTATCGTCATACGTGACTTCCATGCAATGAACCAGGAATTCCTTGATATGATCTTCAGGGTTTCCCGTTCCACGATACTTTTAAAACTTGGGGATCTCAAATCCCTTCAAGAATGGTTTCATCACAAGGATCTTGTCGAGTGGATAAGGACACAAGTTACTAGATGTTCTTGTGGTTCGCCCTGATTAAAGATTGAGCACTTGTTGTGACAGCAACCTGATTTGTGTTGTCACATCATTTTGTAGATTAGGAGGTGGGATGAAATTGTTTTGAGGTGGTTCACTTGTGGATGTGATGGGTGGATTGGTTGATATGTTGATTGGTGATATCTGTGTATTCTGCTGAGCTGTGTATGCCTGCACTTGTTGTTGTATAAACAACACTTGTTGTTGGTCTTGTTGTGCTAAGATTACCTTTTGTTGAGCCTATTGTTGTGCTCGTTGTTGCAACAACAATGCTTGTTGTTGCACCAAAAACATTTTTTGTTGGGCTACTAATTGGGTTGCTTCTTTCTTCTCTTGGTATTATTTTATTGCTTGTTGATATGCTTGTAGTTGTGTTGCTTGTTTTTGTGCAAGAAACTATGCTTGTGCTTGTGCTTGTTGTGCTTGATATTGGGCATGCACCTAAGATTATGCTTGTCCTTGTGCTTGGGCTTGTGCTTGGGCTTGTGTCACTTGTTGTTGCAATAAGATTTGTGCTTGAGCAACCTGTTGCACTTGTTGTGCAATTTGGGTAGCTTGAGTGGCTTGTTGGGAAGCTAGTTGCATGGCTTGTTGAGTAGATATTTGCATGAATTTTTGCTTTTGTACTTGTAGGAATTCCTTTTGATAAGTAGCTTGCTGAGCTGCTTACAATGCCATGTTGTATTGGCTTGATATATTGGAGCTTGGTGGTGGTGGTGGTGAGCGGTGCTGTTGTGTTGGTGGTTTGAGTGGTGAATGGTGCGATCAATGTGGTTGGTCCTTGAGAGCCCATGCTTTGAGATGTTTGGGGGTGGTTGATGATGTCATGATTTTTTTTGTAGTTGTCATTTGTTGTTGCGATATCGGTGACAAGTTTTGAGAGTTTGGCATGATGTTTTCATTGATTTTTGGGATGTTGGTTTTATTTTGACTAATATTTGGTAAAAGTGGGAGTCCCAAGCCGAGTAGAGGTGTGGATAATATTGGTAATGGTGGAAGAGGTGAAAATGTGAGTGGTGTGATCTCTTGAGGAAATGATGTGGTGTCAAAAATACCCCCAGGTTCGAACATGTCACCTTCTCCTTGTGAAGTTATGAGAAGAGAATTTTGGGGTGTTTCATGGAAGGATGATGATGATGGATCATTAGGATCATGGAAAGTGAGAGGGGCATACTTATGTAATGGATTTTGGGGTATGTTTTGTTCCAAAATGGTGTTTGCATCCAAGTCTTGATTATTGAAAAGGGGGTGCATTTGAATGGCATTAAGAAATGAATTTCCCTTAGTAACATTAGGTTGAGATGGAGCAAAAGATGTTCTGATTTGTGGGATGTTTTGAGTGATGCTTTGGGATGGGGATGTAGATGAGATGGGGAGTGTGGATGAAATTGAAGGCATGACCTCCAAAGATGGTTCCACTATAGAGCTCATGTCGAAATTAGAAGGTAATTTGGCCCCTTGTTTTGCTAGTTCAAGCATGTATAGTGAAGGGTTAAGCCTCATCATGATATTGATGATCTTATGGTTCTCCAAATTTTGGCTCATTTCGGTGATTTCTTCATGGGACATCCCAAAGGTAAGATCTTCCTATTGGCTTTCCTCTTGTGGATTTTGTGATGATAAGAGAAAGTTTTTCAAAGGATTGTTTGATTTGATAGTATTTATTTCGGTGTTTTTTTGGCTTAGGTCACTTGAAGTGGGTGTTTCTTTGTCGGCTTTCATGTTCTTCTTGTGTTGAGATCTAGTCTGCACCATAAAATAGGGATCAATTTTCAAGAATATGGGAGATGAAACTTCAATTCTTTTGGATTGATATATCTTTAGGTACAAAAAGAGAGAAATTTAGGATGATGCTAAGATCAAAGGATGATAATGATATGGATATTAGATGGATGTTTGGATGGATGATTGGAACTCTATTGAGAAAATATTAAAGGGTATGTTAAACTTATAGGACTTTGATTTAGGATTGATTTGTTTTGGATTTGGATTTTGGTGAACTCACGAACTCTAAGAGGTTGGATGTTTTCCTAGAGTTAAATCATTCACAAGATGCTAATTTTTCTAGGTGTGAGAAGAAGGATTCATCTAAACCCTCCTATCCAAACAAGATGATATTGATAATGAACTCCTAAACTCCATGATGTTGGATGTTATCAAGGGATGAATTTTTTCAAAAGTTCTTGATAATTTGATCAAATATGTGAAGAAGGATGCATCTACACACATTCAACCAAACAAGGTGATTTTGGATTGATTTCAAATGATTTTCCCAAAGTTTAACATAAAGGATTTTTTCAAGACTTTCGAAGAGTTGATGATGAGATAATTTTTGGTTTTGATGTTCAAAGATGGATGAAGTTTTATTTTGATCCTAGGATGTACCTAAAAGGAAGCTTTGTTTACTATACCTCGGTATTGAAGAACATATGATACTTCTAAGGACCTCTATAACTAAGAAGTGGTTCAAATTGAGCATACATTTCTGGATTGTTCAAAGGGATGAGTGTATAGAACCTTGCATTTTTTTTTTCTTATCTTGATATAATGCTTTTGATTGCACTTCCTAATGTATTTCTTGATGAATTTTCGAGTGTGACTCCTAAATTTTGAAGTTTGACTCAAGGACTTTCATTTTGGGATTTTGACTTTCTTGGAAATCATGAGGTTTCAACACATTTGAGAGTCAATTTTGTTATTTTTGCTTAGTGACTTTGTTTTACCACAAACACTTCTTTGATTAAGTTTCCAAACTAGATGTCCAATGTCTTAATTTCTTCGAATCCCACAAAGTATGTTATGTGGAAATTTGAAGAATTCAAGGCAAGGGTTACCTATTGTTGATCTTTAGTAGGAAAATTGAGATGTAAGTTCAAGTGTTTAGAAACCTCTAAAGATGTGAATCCCAAGGGCAAGCAATAACACATGAATTTGGTCAATTGTATTTGCCTCCTAAAGGGTTTTGAAATTTTGATGATGATGTTAAGTGTTTGTTTCCCAATGTTTTCAAATCAAGCAAGTGTTTTGACTCACAAGCAATATAACAGCCTAGCTCAACTGGTACGTTTTTCTTGGTGGGCTCACCTCATGCCCTTCCTAGTAGAAGAGATGATTTTGTAAGGAAATCTAGGAGCGCTTTTCATGAAAACTCCATGATAGTAGTGCCTTCGGTAACTTTCATTTTGATAGGTTTCCTTAAAGACACGTACAACTATGTCCTAAAGCGGAAATAGACACAGTTATTTCCTACATTAATCCTTCTAAGAGAAACACATGTGAATTCAACAACAATCAACAACACAGATGAAAGATACTACAAAATACATAACACAAAGATTTTACGTGGGGAAAACCCTTTCGGGTAAAAAACCCCACTCTCGAAAGTTCGAGCCATTGTATTTATTTAGCAACAACGGTTACAATACAATTGCAGGCTCTTAGCCTTTTCAGAGATTACATCTTGTTCATCTAGATACAACTGGTAACAAACTATCCCTGAGAGATCACTTCAAAGCAATCATGATCACAAGAGATTCCAGTAGCTTAACTCTTCCTCTCAATCCTTTGCTTTGACCTCATGGCCTCAGCCTTTCGGCCAGCCACTCCATCCTCTCTCTCTTGTTCTCTCTCTAGCTCTTGGCTCTTCAGATGCTAGGCTTATCAACCTATCAGCTACTTCTACAGAACGTCCAATGCATACATATCTACATTTGTTCACAAGAGGCTCTATGAAGTTGTTCTTTTCTAACTATCGGATTAGATCAACCGAATCATCCAGCCTAGAATCCTTTGATGTTTCCATTTCCTCGTGCTTTTTTTTTCCAACTTCCACACAAAAACGGTTCAGCAAATGGTTCACATCCTGCTTTCCCTGATTGGTCCAAATCACACCATGTAGGATAGACTTCACTCGGTCGAGGGCGTTTAACCTGTGTCGCATGTCGGTGAGACACTAACTGTGTCACCCCGATGCCACAAAGCCCATATCATCTTTGTTGCCAAGAGTCTTCACAATCGGTAAGACGTTACATTGAGTCTAGAAAGCTATCGCTTAGACTTCATCATGTCGCCAAGACATCACTCCGATAATCACAAGTTTCATCGACATCAGTATTCTCATTGGCGAGACAATCACCATGATGAGACATCATACCGATGTTCCAAAGTCATAGTGATGTGAGCAATAGTCAGCAAGACAACCATCTTTCACTGAGACATCTCCTCGAGCCTTCATGTTATACCGAACATCAAACAGTCGCCAACAGTCATCGCTTTCACTGAGAGGTCATACCGACATCAAAATTCCCATCGCCAAGACATCTCACCGATGCCTTCAAGTTACACCGCTGTGCTCGACAGTCAGAAAGACATTCATCTTTCACTAAGACCTTACACCGAGCACACCAAGTCTTATCGAGTCAGCAAGACTTTTTGTCTTCGCCAAGAGCTTTCACCGATGCGCTCATGTCTTACCGAGTCGGCAAGACATTTGACCTTCACCAAGAGATTACAGCAAGCTCCATTAAGTTACCCTGAAATATTTTTTCGGCCAGACATTCCATATTCGTTGAGACTTCATACCAAAGTCATTGTGTTTCTCTGATGACTCCATTCACTAGGAGTCTCACCGAAAACACTCGATCACATGTTGCTTTGTTGGCTAGACATACCGCTGTCACCAAGAGGTCATAGCGGACCCCTTTCGTTATCCCAATGACTCGGTTGTTGGTGAGACATTTCCCTATTGACTTCACTCCCAAGTCTTCAGGTTACCCCGAGCTCACCTTTCACCAGGAGTCATGCCGAACACATCCCACACCGTCGATGAGACAAACGCCCATCACCAAGACTTCATAGCGAAGCCTTCAAGTCATACCGATGACTCCATTTTCCAAGACATCTCCCAGTCACCAAGACTACATGCCGATAGGAGAAAGTCATGTCGATATCCACATCGGCCAGATAGACCAAAGGTCATGCTGATATCGGTAAGACTTCCTATCATCGCCGAGACTTCTTCCCAAGAGTTCAAGTCACTTTGAACATGCTTATCGGTGAGACTTCTCCCGGTCGCCATGAGTCTCCCCGAAGCCCGATAAAAAACCCTTCTACTGCTGAGACATTCCACTCAGTAGAAGTTACAGCGAAGGCCGTAAGTCACAGCGATAGGCTCCTTCGACAAGACAAAAGCATTGTCTTGGCGACATGAGCAAAACACAAGGTAAACTGCTAGTCGGCCAGATAACAGGAATG
The DNA here is from genome assembly GCA_007258455.2 of Sequoia sempervirens. Taxonomy (NCBI): domain Eukaryota; kingdom Viridiplantae; phylum Streptophyta; class Pinopsida; order Cupressales; family Cupressaceae; genus Sequoia; species Sequoia sempervirens. The sequence goes on along the minus strand of VDFB02000017.1, from coordinate 227,427,600 downwards.
TCACAGCAACTATGCTTTCTCAAAGGTTTTAGCCTATGAGATTGGGGCACATTTTCCAACAATCTCCCACCTGATGAAGAACACAGGCACCTCCAAACCAACCAGGAACTAAGATCACACTAGCTCCACCAGTTCAAACCTCGCAATACTCAAGACACCCAATCAACATGATTCAACAGATAACAATCCACAAGACAATCTGCAACAAAGACCAGGCATCCAACTACAACTCACTGACCAATAAGGCAACAGATCATAGCCATCCATGAAACCACATAGACCTCAACATGCTCTCATGCTTTATCAAGAAATCAGCTCCAACATCTGAGATGTTCACCTTCAGGCAACAATCCTGTCATCTTCCAACATGCCACCTGTGGAAGAAGAATACAAAGCCAAGGTGTATAAGCAACATTCCAACGAACACAAGCAAAAGAACCCAGTGATCTCACCAACAAGGTACTGCTACCACTTCACTGTGTTCAAAATGCTATACAGAAGCAATATCAACTTCAAAGCTTCAAACAAAACACAACAGTGAAGTCATTATCCAGAAACAAGATACAAAACATCAGTTAGAATAACAATCAAACTGATTGCTCCCATCCAACTGATAAACCCACGCGACTGAAAGTAGCACCCACAGCTCGTGCTATACCATCCAATCTCACATACCTCATAGGTATCAACATTAGTAAACTTCTGCCAATCCATTAACAACAAATACAAGTTCTAGTGTCAACCAGTCAAAGAAGACAAGACACATATAGGAACTCCCACTGATAGAGTAATTCAGATCTTAAAGATCAAATGCACAATAAGTATACCAATTTCAACACATAGAAAATGTAACCATGTAGTACCAAGGAAATATCCACAATGATATGCACAACCTACAACAATCTGCCACAAGAACTCTTGCCACAAACCTTCATGGCCATAGAGAGAAACACTGCACATCATCTTCTTGTAGAAAATCCTCCTACATACACTTCTAACAGCCAGCTGTGTCAAGGATGATCTTCTTCATATCCCAAAAGAAAGCCTTAACAACGTCCATCCGTTCAATCACCAAGATCAAACTATCTTTAAAACCAACATGGATGTAAGCATCTCAAGAAGATCAAGCTTGTTCATTTCCCATTTTAGGAAATCAGCCCATACATCATCTCCTACCAATTCTCATTAGTAACAAGGAGATAAAAGAAACTCTACAACTTTCACTATGAATCTTCTAGAATCATTAAACAGTAATTCAAGATCCATATTATGAAAATAAACTTAATAAAACACATCTGAAAAATATAACGGGCCAAATACCTTTCAGATAAATTTTTGAGTAGACCAAGAGTGGGAAATGAGAATACTCATTTCAAGATATGTAAGTCATCATGACTAATCCAAGAGAAATCTCCTCATAGGTCTCTTATTGAACTCACGTTCAACCAAGGTGTAGGCTTCTCGGACTTTCTGCTGAAAAACTTTAACAAGGGTAACAAGCAGCAACACTTCTCTCACAAGAGAAAAAATAGCCTCAGCTTATTCTTCATGTATCCATGAGTACTAGCAACCGATCATCTCATGCTAAACTTCAATTGCATTACTGCACTAACATGAAGTATCAAGCAAGTAATCAAAGCACTCAATACACAAAGAATTACTAGACCATTGTCAAAGCTCCAATCAGTTGAATCAGGAACTTATCATGACATCATGATCTACACATCTCCATAGGAGATCCCATGCTTCAGGTGACTTTTCCATTGTCTCAAGTATAATGCACAATGCCAAAACTCTAGTGTACAAGCAAGAGTATACCATGACATAAGAAAATAGATTCAAAAACAACATCACCTGTCAAGCACCACCAACACCTTAGCCAAAAAATCCAAGCGTCTTCCATGGTTCCAAGATGTTGCACATCTTCAAATACTGTCCATGCAAAAGCACAAGAACCCTTCTGCAACCCTAAAGAAGACCATTCACCACCGTGTGATGAACCCACAGTCACTACTAGAGATTCCACTGAAATGTGACATCGGAGCTCTCCAAGCATCATGACCACCTACTACAGGTTCCCATAACCAACTATTCAGGTACTCAAAAGTATCCATCCTCTCATCTCAAAGCAATCACACCAATGCACAAGTGACCATAGACAAGGCCAGCTAACAAGTTTGTACCAACAATGAATCAACCTCATGGATATAGACAGTCCACATCCGAGTTGTCTCATTGCAAACATGTAGGTAAAGACAACCCACAACATTGCACAACCCATAGATCCATTCAACAAAAACGTGCAAACCCATCATTGCATTGGAAACTACATCACTGAGATATAAAAGAGAATAACCATGTAGACAACATGACTCAAACACCAAATCATGCCAGATCTGATTTGCCAATCATGTCCACAACAAGCACCATAATCAAGGAACCCACCACAAGAATGCTGAGTGACAAATCACTTACCAACACTCCCATGCAGAGAAGAAAACATACCTCCTCAAACCATGCACCAAGCATGCATGCAGACCTGCAACTATCTCATCCAAAAGGCCAATACCTAGACAATAGCTTAACAACAACTCCACATGATCATAAGTTTTTGCTTAACCATGTAAAAACTTGCAAAACCACAAAGCCATGCAAGTACAAAACATCCTTAGAAAGGAAACAATAGTTCAAGAGAATCCAGACCCCTTTTAGGCCAACTCTAAACCACCAACATGTACATGCATCTGAGAAAGAGAGAAAGGCTATTTCAGAAGCTTGCAAATCATCTAATGATTAACTTCATAGCCTTCAAGCATTCGAGGTTAATAGGAAACAGTGCCTTCCAACACTAGGAACCACCACCTAGCATAAGAACTCTAAAAAATCCACCTCATACTCTAAGGTTAAACCTCTACCAGCCAGGAGACACAGATCACAACATGATCAACTCCTTTTTCCATCTTGACCATCCTTCAAACTGCATGTTGTCTTAGAATACCACAAGGCTTCCACTCATCAAAGGATCAATCCATCAGTCCATTCCTCCAAATTTCTTCCAGTCCATCAAGCTAAGAGATGTTCACAGGAGAAATATCCAGAACCGATAACCAAAAGAAGGCTCTGATACCACTTGTAAGGAAATCTAGGAGTGCTTTTCATGAAAACTCCATGACAGTAGTGCCTTTGATAACTTTCATTTTGATAGGTTGCCTCAAAGACACATACAACTATGTCCTAAAGTGGAAACAGACACAGTTATTTCCTAAATGAATCCTTCTGAGAGAAACACATGTGAATTCAATAGCAATCAACAACACAAATGAAAGATACTACATAATACATAACACAAAGATTTTACATGGGGAAAACCCTTTCGGGTAAAAAACCCCACTCTCCAAAGTTTGAGCCATTGTATTTATTCAACAACAACAGTTACAATAGAATTGTAGGCTCTTAGCCTTTTCAAAGATTACATCTTGTTCATCTGGATACAACTGGTAGCAAACTATCCCTGAGAGATCACTTCAAAGCAATCATGATCATGAGAGATTCCAATAGCTTAACTCTGCCTCTCAATCCTCTGCTTCGACCTCATGGCCTCGGCCTTTTGGCCAACCACTCTGTCCTCTCTCTATCATTCTCTCTTTGGCTCTCAGCTCTTGAGCCCCTAGGCTTATCAACCTATCAGCTACTTCTACATAATTTCCAATGCATACATATATGCATTCATTCACAAGAGGCTCTATGAAGTCATTCTTTTCTAATTTTCAGATCAGATCAACTGAATCATCCAGCCCAACATCCTTTGATGTTTCCATTTCCTCATGCTTTTTTTCTCTAACTTCCACATAGAAACTGTTCAACAAATGGTTCACATCTTGCATTCCCTGATTGGTCCAAATCGCACCATGTAGGATAGACTTCACTCAGTCAAGGGCATTCAACCTATGTCGCATGTCGGTGAGACACTAACTGTGTCTCCCCGATGCCATAGAGCCCATATTGTATTTGTCGCAAAGAGTCTTCACTATTGGCAAGATGTTACACTGAGTCTAGAAAGCTATCACTCAGACTTGTTCATGTTGCAAGACATCACTCCGATAATCACAAGTTTCATCGACATCAGTATTCTCATTGGCAAGACAATCGCCACGATGAGACATCATATCGATGTTCCAAAGTCATAGCAATGTGAGCAATAGTCGGCAAGACAACCATCTTTCACTGAACACTGAACACCGAGCAGTCGCCAAGAGTCAGCGCTTTCGCTGAGAGGTCATACCGACATAAAAATTCCCATCGGCAAGACAAACACATTTCGCCAAGACATCTCAGCGATGCCTTCAAGTTACACTGCTATGCTCAATAGTCGACAAGACATTCATCTTTCGCTGAGACCTTACACCGAGAACACGAAGTCTTACTGAGTTGGTAAGACTTTTTGTCTTCACCAAGATCTTTCACCGATGTGCTCATGTCTTACCGAGTTGGCAAGACATTTGACTTTCGCCAAGAGATTACATCGAGCTCCATTAAGTTACCCCAAAATCTTCTATCGGCCAGACATTCCATATTCGTTGATACTTCATACCAAAGTCCTTGTGTTTCTCCGATGACTCCATTCGCTAGGAGTCTCACCAAAAACACCCAATCACATGTTGCTTTGTCATCCAGACATACCGCTGTCACCAAGAGGTCATAGCGGACCCCTTTCGTTATCTAAATGACTCAGTTGTCAGCAAGACATTTCCCTGTTGCCAAGACTTCATGCCAAAGTCTTCAGGTTACCCCGAGCTCACCTTTCACTAGGAGTCATGCCGAACACATCCCACACCATCGGTGAGACAAATGCCCATCGCCAAGACTTCATAGCGAAGCCTTCAAGTCATACCGATGACTCCATTCGCCAAGACATCTCCCAGTCGCCAAGACTAAATGCTGATAGGAGCAAGTCATGCCGATATCCACATTGGCCAAATAGACCAAAGGTCATGCTGATATCAGCAAGACTTCCTATCATCGCCAAGACTTCTTCCCAAGAGTTCAAGTCACTTTGAACCTACTTATCAGTGAGACTTCTCCCGGTCGCCATGACTTCCTGCCGAATCCTTTTGTGATCCCGAAGACTCCAAGTCGCCATGAGTCTCCCTGAAGCTTGATAACAAACCCTTCTTCTGCCGAGACATTCCACTTGGTAGAAGTTACAATGAAGGCCGTAAGTCACAACGATAGGCTCCTTCAACAAGACAAAAGCGTTGTCTTGGTGACATGAGCAAAACACAAGGTAAACTGCCAGTCGGCCAGACAACAGGAATGTCATAGCGACTATGCTTTCTTAGAGGTTTCAACCTGTGAGATTGAGGCATACTTTCCAACAAATTTTCATGCAACAAAGGAGAGAGTATAAAGTTATGTTAAGAATGAAGTCTTAACCTCTATACTTTAACCAAGATCAGACATGGAAAGTAACTTCTTGGAATCTAAGTTCCAATGCACCACTTTGATAAACTTGTTGGCTGGACTGGTTAGCTACTACAAACAAGGTTCTTAATGATGGGACATAGGGGACATGGCACCTTGCGAGTGTCCAACAAGCCACTAAAGGCTTTAATCAATCCTACTTGGGGCTCTTATACTTTTTATGATAGTAACCCATTCTGAAAGACACTATACGACTAAGGACTACATACCATGAGGACTTGACAGTTTAGTCTTATCCATTTATATACCGGCCCAAATAGAAAACCGGTTGGAGTCTCCTTCGAGCTCTCCTTTCGGATGTGTCTTTTAGGTAGGCCCCTCTAAAAGTAAACAACGAGCAAGCACATCAGTAGTTCTATCAACCTTCCTTTAGAAACAAAGGGAGAACAAACACGATATACCTAACTCACACTCCCAAGATTTGTTCAATTTTAGTTCCCAAAATGAAGTGTGCATGTGATTACTTTATCTCAACCTAAGATCATAAAAAATGCCTTTTGATTCTCAAGATCATTGTAAAGCGCGAGAGAAGTGCATACATCCTTTTCGATGATGTTAGTTTAAGTAAGCAATCACAAAAGCAAAGTTGCACATGCTCATTTTAACCTTTCAAAGCAATTTGAGTTAAAGCCCAAAGTGTGACAATTTGTTGAATTTTTTAATCCCAAAAAAAACTTTAGTAAATTTGAGTCCTAATGTTATTTTTAAGCTTTTTTTGTAACAAGAATTCAAAAATTCTTTTTAAAGCCCAAACGAATTTAGTATAAAATCCTAAGCATAAAAAGATGACAAATTTTTCCTTAAGAGGAATAATGAATCCTCCAAAAGTGTTCAAAAAACACCAGAGTGTTTAAATTCACTTATTTTTTTGTGAAATGACATCATCATGCTTCTCTTCCTTTTCATCTTTGATCGATCCAACCTACAAGAAAAATTAGTTATATTTTGCAAAACAGAGGTCAAAAAGGCAGAAAATAGATATAATAACCATAATTTGAAAAAAAGGCATATGTTGTAAATAAAATTTCACTTCATACTCCCCTCCAACAGTGCAATCCATGAAGGTGTCACAATTTGATTTCCCCAGTGGTGCTATATAGTGCCACTTGCCAGTCAATGTCGCTCTATAGTCAGACCAGTGAGCATGAAGGCATCACACTTTTTTCTAGTGGTGCAGTTTGTGTTTTTGAAAGATTCCTGCAGGTCAAACAAGTTCAGCAGCGTAATTTGGAATTCAAATTTATGGGAGGGAAGATTGAGGCATCGTAGTTTGAATTATCAGTGGTCCTATATAGCGACGCTAGAGAACCAACAATGTTGAACAGTGACAATGAGCTTGTAGATAGAAAAATGTAGAATTTTGACAAAAAACGTGATTAGAATGTGAGATTGCCCTCCTTCTAGTGCCAAAATGTCGAACCCCAATCCAAATACCTAAAAAACACAACAAAAGAACACATTAGGAGATTAAATGCAAGTAAGAACAAGGATTCCCCATGAAATCCATTAGCAAAGTTTAAAATGGGAAATAAAGCAAGAATGAAATGAAAGAACAATAAAGCAAGCTAAATCCTATTGAAGACAATGCAAACTCTTGATCTCATAGGGGAATTGGTGTCAATTTGATGTGAAAATTGGCCCTTTCCCAACTCCAATTCTATCTTTGATGATGTGATGAATATTGTGATCCACTTTGATGAAGAATGATGAGTGCTTCAAGATAAAAATCTGCATAACCTAGCTACAAATTCAAAAATATGGATGAAGGTTGCTAAATATTTGAGCATAGTAAATTTACTCAAATTATGGATGATAGAATGAGGAGAATAGCCTCTTATTTATAGAATGAGAAGATGAAATAATTTCCAAAATAGAGCAATGTGGGACTAAGAATTAGCCAATGGGGCTGATGCAAGAAGTTGGGTACACAAAAAGCTCAAAAAGTGGAAATGTTTTTACTGTTTTTTAGAATTTGTCACATTTGGACTAAAAATTTGAGGCACTTACACAATGAATTTTTAAAAAAGTCAGTAATATGAAATCTATCATTTTGAATATAGTTTCCAAATATGTAAATTATTAAAATACGCAGATTATATAAATTAAATTTTGATATGGATCTATAAAAACCACTTTTTAAAAGTCCCTTTTTTTTACCATACCAAGCAAGTGTACGGACAACACTTTTTGACCCAAATAAAATTATTTTGTTAATTCCTTTTGAAAAAAAAGAGCTAACAACATGAAGTTTGATGTGGATTTTTTTTGGTAATTTTTTATTGAATATATTTTTTTTATTAAATTTTTATTAGCTTTAATTGATGTTTTTTAAAATGAACATGTACGGACAACATAATTGGACCTAAACAAAACATTTTTTGACTTTTTCTTTTTTCATTGTGTAGAGAATTGTCTGAAGTTTGATGCCATATAATTTTTTTTACATGAAACTTAACCAATAAAAAGTTATTAAAAAACCAAAAAAACCTGATATTTCAAGTTTAAGGACTAGTTTACTTAGAAATTAATTAAAAAATAGAAAAAATAATCCAATCTTAACAAAAGTTATATATTTAGAAAGTAGACATTGTATTCTCTAATGGGTTTTAATTTTATAGATTCATTAAAAAAAAAAGTCCATCAGCTATGTTGTCAAAGTTAGACATTCTTCTTCAATCTGCCTTAGTTTTTTAGTTGCAGATCAAAGCCTCAGGCTCGGATTGCCAAGCCTTTCCCAAGCCTAAAACCAAGGCTGGATGTGGTGTGGAAATACATTTTTTAAATAACGCGTATGCGTTTCATAATGCATACGCGTTGCCCATTGACCCGTTGGGAAAACAGAATGCGTACGCATTATGAAACGCATATGCGTTTCTTGAACATAATGCATACACATTATGAAATGCGTATGCATTTCTTGAACATATCGCGTATACATTTTTAGAATGAGTACGCATTTCTAATATAGTCGTTTTTCCCTAATTTGGAAAATACTGGTAAAACACAATTTTCCTGCAACAATCCTTTTCTGTAGTACGGTCCGAAAGTGTCATTTTCTTCATTTTTTATTGCAAATTTGTCTTGTGTAGGGCATATTCTATTCAAATTGTTGGAAAAGACAAAGTGCAGGTTGAATTTTCTAAAGTGGAATCAAGTGCAAGAACTTTTTACAAGAAGATTTGGAAAAAGTGAATTTTTGGATGTACTCATGATGTTTTTGTACTTCAGAGTTTATAGAAAAAATGATCTTCATAGTACATAGTTTAATTTGAATATTTGAAGAAGGTGGCAATTTGAAAATAAGTTTCTTAAATTATTATTTTTTTCATCAAAGAGGGTTTGGTAACAATGGGTGATAAACAAAGACAAAAAAAATGATGTAGAAAGTTAATGACACTCGAAGAAATTCAAGCAAATAAAGATAAGGAGGCAAAAAGACAAAGGGAAATGAGAGAAATGATTCGTCAAATGAAAGATTTGGAAGCATCTAGTTCCAATAATGTTGAAGAGGAAGCCATGAATGATGAAATGAATGTAGATGATACAAATGTGGAGATGGTGAATATGGAAGAAAATGCAATTACGGAGACAAACCCAACTGTGCCTTCAACTTCAACTTTGAATGATATGCAAACAACTTCAGGTGTTTCTTCAAATTCACCTCCCAATGATATGAAAAATGCACCTATTCAAACAATCTATCTAGGTATGTGTTCAAACCCAAGTTTTCATAATATTGATATTGCTTGTTTAGATGAAGCTGGATACACCATTGATGAGATCAATAATATTAAAGTTGAAACAATGCAAAAACAAAAAAATGATGAAATTATATCTTATGAGAATGTAAATGAGAATGAAATCCTTAATATTGATGAAAATGAGTATGAAAACCCTTTTACATTTGAAAATGAAAATGAAACCCTTGTGTGAATGAACATGAAACTCCATCTATGGATGAAGGTGAAAATGTTTTTTTAACAACTGAAACAAATGTGCTAGATAACCTTCATGGTAAAGTTTCTTCAAGACAAATTAGAAATTATGGAAATAAAATATATAAAATGTTTTTTTATAGAAAGAAATTAGGATTCCAATGTCAACTCATGGTGCAATTGATGAGAATGTTTAAAATGAGAAAAGTGATGAAAAAATTAGGTGTTTTTGTAAAACCAAAAAGAAAGATGATTCAGTAGAACAAGTCATATCTAGTGTTGCTAATGCTATTGATGTTATTGGTAAGAAAAGTTGATCAAAAGATAAGAATGCGGCTCGCCGTGCAATAACAACTGCTCTAGTTGATAAAACAGCTTCAAATAAAAGAATGTTAAGTAAGATTAGTAAATGTATAAACTTAAATCCTAGAACTTTGATAAGAGATGCTAAAAAGAGAAAGTATTGAAAAGGATCTATTAATCCAATTTTGGAGTTTTAGTATGGTAGACTCCCCAAGATGGGACATAAGAAATTAACAAATGAAATTAAATCTTTAATCGAAAAACTTTGGCATGATAATACAAAAGTATCACCTAACATTAGAGATGTCTTAAAATTAAGGGTGGGTTCAAAAATTCGTGAACCTCATCCAAAGCATCTCTTAGATATGACTCAAACTGAATTATATAAAAAAAAATTAGATGCTTCAATCTTACCATTGAATATTAGCATAAGTCAAAGATCATTCGAAAAGTGTAAACCTTTTTATGTTAGAATTAATAAGCAACGAATCTCTTGTTGTAAGACTCATGTACAATTTCATTATTATTATGATACATTTCGATATATACGATGCACTTTGCATGCTAACCAAATTATCGCGGGACATTTGTGGTATTAATATGCCACAGAAAGAATCAAAAGATTTTATAGCAAAGTTTGTTTGTAATCCTCTTTAAATGGAAACTCATTTTTTAAAGCATCATTTCTAGAATACGATAGATGTGGTAACTTTTCATTATTAGGCGAATGTATGCATGAAAGTAGTTTAGATGAATTTGGACAACAATTAGTGGATGTAAAAAAATTAAAAATGTTGAATATTCTTTAAAAGATGGAAAAACTGGAAAATGTGTTGAGCTAATTGTGGAAAAAGTTAGTATGCATGCTTTTATTATTGAATTTAAAGATAAGTTTTGTACCTAAATATGTTCAACATCTACGAGAATGCTCATTAGAAACTTGATAGTAATTTAGTTTATGTAAAAACATTCCCAATTGGAAGTATATTGTCAGTTGTTGATTTTGCTGAAAATTATACTCTTGCTCCTCAAGAAGAAATTCAATCACAATATTATAATTCAGTGTAAGTAGCTATATTTTTTCATATTGTTTATAGACATGCGAAGATAGTACAGAAGATAATAATTTTTTTTTGAGAGAATACCATTTTTATTTAAGTGATAATCGTTTACATTCATCTGAGTTTATACAATATTGTTTTGATATATTTTATAAAATTTTAAAAGAGAGAGGAATTCAAATGCTAGAACATCTCATGTGGTGAATGGTGCGGTCCATTCAAGAAATACAGAATGTTTTATTGGTTATGTAGAGTTCAAAAGAGGAAAATAATATCAACACATATGGAGTTTTTGAAGCTGGTCATCAGTAAGGGAGAACACGATGGAGCGAGGTGCATGTGTGAAAAGAGCTCTTGCTAGAGAGCAACTAAAATTTGAGGATCTTTGTGAAATTTAGAGATGCGATGCAATTGTAGGTGGTGCAATACCAGTATCACAAGAACAAGTGAGATCTCAATAATTCAATGCTTCTTTTGGTTAGGTGAAGAAAATAATATTTTTTCTCGACAAGATTGTGAAACAATTAATGGATTTGTAAAATAGCATTCGTTTAAGAGTTTGAATGAAAACACATGGACAATATGGACAAGGGATTTGGCATGCTTTTGTCATTTTTTTATTGTATTGTAGGTGATTGGCAGGCATGTTGATGCAGGAGCATCCAGTGGTGTAAGGGAAATCTTGCATCACCTAAAAATAGTTATAATTCAAGTTTCTCATTTTTTAGATGTTTTTATATTTTTGGATACCCTTTTTGTCATAATAAAATTTCCAATTTATAGTTTTTATTTTCTATTCTTGGGTTGAAATATATTGCAGTTTTAGTTTCCTAGATTTGCACCTGAAAATCTTCTGAGTTAGATTTGAGGCACTTAGATTTCCTGGAACAGCCCCAAAACTTGATAAAATTAGCATAGTGTATTTCAAGCATGTTATTGATTTCGAGACCTTTCTAATGGTTCAAACGGTTCACGAATCGGAGTCCTAGATCAAAAGTTATGGCCCCGGGAAGTTGGCGCACTTTCTAGAAGATACAATTGCAAATGTTCTTTAGAAATTTGAA